>PVJN01039245.1:0-19902 GCA_004026805.1 Lasiurus borealis
TGCCAGGTCAGGGGCCAGGGGGAGGGTCTGAGAGGGGTGACAGGGTGGGTGGTGGGGGGGTGAGGAGATGCCAGAGGCGCTGGAGCCAACACTCGAACCCAAACCCAGTAGCCAAAGTAGGTCTTGGCCTCCGAGGTGCAGGTGGCGGGGGTGGGCGGGGCGCAGGGAGGCGCACAGGTGCCCGGCATCGACCCGTTCAGTCTTCTCGCGTGTTTCCTCGTTGACGTCTCCCAATAACGAGCTGGGCGCGTCACGGCAGCCATTTTGCCGACGAGGAAGCCGGGTCAGACAGGAGGTTGGGAGGGGAGAGGAGTGTGGAAGAGGGGTTCGGGCGCACGGCCCCACCCACCTGCGCCCCCTGCCCACAGTGGGAGCCAGCCTGCCAGACGCCGCCCGCCGCCGCCCGAGCCCATTCGGCCCCCGGCTCCGGCACCTCCAGCCGCCCGGGCTCCATCCGGAGGAGGCTGCAGCCCTCGGGTGAGCATTGCTGGGGTGAGCGGGGGGCTGGGGGGGTGGTCTGAGTCACCCCGACAGGCCAGGCCCCGCCACGGGACTGCCCTTATGTAGTAGTAGTAGACGGGCTTTTTAAAAAGTTTCTAAAACTGCCCAGAGCCTGTTTCACATCCTCCCCTGGTCCCGGGCCTTCGCCAGGGCCGATGGTGCCGTGTCCGTTTCACAGAGGGAAACGGAAGGACCCCTCTCCCCGCGAAGGGCTCCTGGTGGGCTGGTGACCTGAGGCCCAGGACCTGAGTGTCCCTGCCCGGGCGCCGGCAATACGCCCGTCAGAGCGAGTCCGTGTCCCCAGCGGAGCCCCAGCTCCGCGGGTGGAAAGGGCAGGGCTCACCCCCGTCCTGGGTGAGGAGGGAGCCCGGCCAGGGACTGGGATCCAGGCCTGCAGCCCCCAACTGGCCCCGCTCACAGAAAGGCCCAGCCTGAGCTTGGGGTCCCAACGGGGGTGGAGGGGGTGGCAGGTCCTGGGTCGCGGGCCCGAGGCAGGCCCGCCAGTGAGACGCCTGTTGCTTTGCTTTCAGCCTGAGGCTGGCGGCCGTCTCAGGTGAGTGTGGGCCGTGGCCCTGCTGCCCGTGCCGCCCGCACCTGGCCTCGCCGTGGGTTGTGGGGCTGCGCCGGGCGCCTGCTGCTCAGGGCTGGGGCTGTCCCGCTGCCTGCTCTCTGTCTGTCTGTCTGTGTGTGCGCTGCTGCCCGGCTCCCTCCTGCTCTCCCACAGAGGCTAACGAGGCCCTCCCCCCCCCCCCCCCCCGCAGGGAAGGCCAGGCCGCTGCCTGTGTGACGGACCAGCGTCCGCCCTGCCAAGTCAGGGCCTGGGTCCCGAGGCCGCCCCGCCGCCGCGCTGGGAGCCTGGGAGGCGGAGGCCGCAGGAGGCTCCGCGCTCGCGCGTCTCCCCCGAGATGAGAAACGGTTCGGGAGGGAACGGTGTCTCTCGGCTGTGCTCTTGGTGCCAACGACGTGGGCTGGAAGGGCAGGCCCGGACCCTCCGAGAGTGGTCAGTCCGTCGTGGGGAGGATGGCAGTGCCCGGAGGTGGCCCTGGCCCGGGCCGGCCCGCCTCTCTCTGCCTGCAGGGCGGGTGCCCTCTGTGGCCGTGGCTGAGGGCCACCGGGAGGCACAGGAACCGTGGGACGGACGGCTGGGTGGTGGGCACCCTGGGGGCCGCCGGCCCAGGGCCCGCACCGGGCGTGGACGTGGTGTTCGTTGTGTACATAGCACGGCCTGCTGCCGGCGAGCGCGCGTTATTTATGGCCGGCAGGAGGCCGGGGGCGGGGGCTCCGCTGCTCCCCCACCAGCCTGGCCCCGGGCGCGCTCCCTGCCCCCCGGCCTCCTGACCACTCGCTCCTCTGGAAGATATTTAAGAACTTTTGGAAGCTTAGCCATTTTTAATACTAAAATAAAAGCCTTTTTACACACGCGTGGTCTGAGGAACGGACGGGTCTTGTGAGCCCCGGGGCAGGGCGTCAGCCGGGGCTGTGGTGCCTGCTGCTGGCGCCCCCCCCCCCCGCAGCCCCGGCCGCCCCGAGGATGGCGGGGCCTGAACGTGCACGGCGGGCACCGCCGCTGCCCCCTCCTCTCGTCACCTCCGTCTTACAGGTGGGACACGGGGGCTCCCGGCTCAGCACAGCCTCGGCTGGGCCTGGCTTTGTCCACGTAGGTGGCCACGGGAGCGCCACCCTGCCCTGGGGCTTATAGGACCCCCTCCCCCTCGCCATGGGGGTGTACGGGCCTAATTTGGTGCAGAGGCGGGTGGATGGACGGAGCCGCAGGCAGGCGAACAGTAAGGACAGACAGGGGCAGAAGATGAGAGGCATCTGGGCTTGTTTCCGCCTCAGGGGGCCCCACCTGGGGATCTGCCCAGCCCTCAGTGGGGTCCTCCCTCCAATGGGGGCTGAACCCACTGGGTCGGGTTGCTTATGCTGGCCGTCAGCACTGGGAGTGCTGCAGGGAGTGAGGTGTGTTCAGAGCCCGCAGGGGAGGATGGGGGACGGCTCGTCCGGCCCTGTCTCTGAAGGCCTGCAGGGGCACATGGTGACTGTGTCTGTGAGATGGGGTCCTGGCATCCTCAGCTGTTGGCGTGGAGGCATACAGGACAGCTGGGAGTGTGGCTGAGACGGGGGAGATGGTGGGCCCACCTGTCACCTGTCCCCCTGGAAGGCTTGCTCCCTCCCCCAGAATTATGTCTGAATGGGCCCTTTCCTGTTGGCCCGGCACTCTGCTGCCCCCTGCTGGCCACACGGCCTGGTGCAGGCCTCTGCCTGCAATCCGCACCTGGGAGAGCACGGCGGCGAGGTGCCCCTTCAGCAAGAACACCAGGGAGTAGTTACAAATTTAATAAAATGTCTTATAAATTACAGCAGCCCCAGGGCTTGGTTGGCTGCCCCAAGATGCAGGAATTGGGCAAAGCTGGGCAGCCACGGCTGGACAGTTGTCAGAGTCCGGGCTGTGGAGGTGGCCAGTGGGCCAGCGCGGCCGCCTCCGGGATGGCCACAGGGCAGAGGCTCGTGGGCCGGTGGGTGCACGGTAACCAGAGCGGGGGCTGAGGCCGGGTGCCCGGTGCCCCCACCCACTGGTTCCTCAGTCCAAACTGGCCATGAGCAGGTGCAGCTCCCGGAAGGCACTGCCGTGGCGGCCGCTCAGGCCCGACTTGCTCCTGACGAGGCCGCTGATGCTCTTGAGCTGCTTATAGCAGAGCCGGCACTTGTGCAGCCTGCGGGCGGAGGGGCAGCACTGACCACCACTGCCCTGCTCCCCGGCCAGGGGGTGACACGGGGCTCAGGGCAGAGTCCCCCCACCCTCCACCCGGAGCTGGGGTCTGTCCCAGGCACAGTAACTGCATAAGCTGGACCAGCAGGGCCCTCAACAGTGGGCTGTGCACTCACCTCTCCTCCCGGCTGATGTCGACGCCCACCGAGGGCGGGGCTGCCAGGATGTCCGTGATGAGGGGCAGGAAGCGCTGTAGGATCAGCTTCAGGGAGGTGCAGCCTGTCTGGACGTAGCTGCAGAGGCGGGCGGATGGACGGAGCCGCAGGCAGGCGAACAGAAGGGACGGACAGACAGACAGACGGGCAGAGGATGAGGGGCAGCATGGCTGCCCAGCCACCCCCCGGGGGATCTGCCCAGCCCTGGGCCCTGCCTGCCGTGAGGTGAGGCGGCGGCTTCTGGCGTACCTCTCGTACTTGCTCTGCAGGAGCTTCTCGATCTGCGGCAGCACCGTGGTGCACAGGTCCAGCTTCCACAGGGAGCTGGGGAGAGGCGGGAAGGGCCCTCAGCACCCAGCCCTGCCCGCTCTGCCCCCTCGCCCCCTGCGGCCACTCACGCTTTCTGGTTGACGATGTTCAGGAGGTCCACCACCACCGACAGGTCATTGATGGCTACGGCCGAGTCCACCGACGTCTGTGCAAACAGAGCGCCCGTCACGGGGCTGGGAGAGGGCCCCTGCCGGGGGGGGGTGGTGAGGGCCTCAGTGTGGGGGAGCGGGAAAGCCGCCTGAGGGCTCGGCCCAGGCCAGGCCCACCGACAGGTGAGCATAAACGGCAGCTTGTGAGGAGGATGGAAGAAATGGAGCCAACCACGGGGTGGTGACGGCTGCCTGCCCCCACCGGCCAGTTCCGGGGCTGCCTCTGGGTCCCGCCCTCAGCCCGGGGCAGGGGCAGGGGCGGGCGCTTGCCTTGATGTCGCCCGTGGTCCACACGGCCCTCACGGTGTCCAGGTTCTTGTGGCGGCTGGTGAGCACCACGCACATGGTGTCGTGGCCTTTGCGGATCTGCGACATGGCGTCCTCGTCCACCAGCTCCGTCTGCTGGGGGATCTTCACCGCCTGTGGGACGGCCAGATGCTGCCGTGAATTCGGCCCTCGCCCACGGGTCCCCCACCCGCCCCCGGGGCCTGGGCCCTACTCACAGGCAGGAAATCGGAGGCCTTCAGCCCGATGGGCTCGTTCCGGGTGGCGGGGATGATGGCGGGCTCGGCCTTGGGCGCGGGGGTGGAGGTGGCGACCTGGGGCCAGGGTGGGACCTCGGGCTGGGGGGGGGGGTCCAAGGCTCAGCGGGCAGCCGGCCGGAGGGCTGCCCTTCTGCCCCCCAGATGGGAGCCCCTCACCCCCACCCCCGCCGGGCTCAGGCGCCAGCCCCTCTGAGCCTCACACGCCCTCTACCCAGACATACGTTTGGCACCGGGAACTGCGGCTCCGTGGCCGGGCTGGGCTTGGCTGCCTCCTTGGCGGTGGCCACGTCTGGAGGCAGAAGGAAGAGATTCTGGGTCAGGAAGAAGGCAGGGCTTGGGGGACTCTGGACAGCATCTGTAACTGGGGGGACAGGGCAGGCTGTCCCCCACTTCCTACCTCTCTAATCCCAGGCCTGGCAGAGAGCAGGCACCTAGCCTGTGAGTCCATGGGACCAGGGAGCTGAGGGAGGGCAATCTGCCAGCTCACCAGGAATGTGCGCCGGGGGTGAGGGGCTGGAGAGCCACAGGGCCCCCATCTACCTTGGGCCCAGCTCGTTCCTCCACAGCATGTGCCCCATTTCTGGACTCCTCTGTGGGCTTGAGAGGAGCACCCGCCTACCCTGTGCACGCTCAACCACCAGGGACTAGCCTGGGCCCTGGCACATAGTAGGTGCTCCTGAGCAAGTGGCAGAGGCTGAATCTGTGCCACAGAGGGGAGGGGAGGGCAGGGGCTCAGAGGGGAGGGGACTGAGGAGCTGGGGGGCCTGCTCTGCCCCACCCCAACTCACCGTCCTCGGGGGGCGCTGGGAAGGGCTCACTTCTTCGAGGGGGCGTCCGACCTGTAGAGGGGAGAGAGTTGGGGACTCGTCAGCTGCCCGGGGTTCCTGAGTCCCTAGGGCTGGGCAGCCAGGGACCCAGGCCCGGTCAGGACTCGGGTGGAAGGTGGTTTCCAGCCTGCCGCTGCACCCTGCGACCCTGTCCTGGCCCACAGCCCTCAGCCCCGCCCCTTCCCACCACTCGCCCCGGCCGTGGGCAGGCTCTGAGGGCTGCCAGGGCTCTGGGTGCCTGGGGTCAGAGCTGGCCGGGCGTGGGGTCAGGACTAAGGGAGCGGCAGCCTTCCACAGCGGGGCCGGGGCGGGGCGGGGCCGGGCTCACTGATGCTGTTCTTGGGCTGGAAGATCTCGTTGTACTCCTCCGCGTTCTGGATCTCCGCGCGGGACTCCCGCTCGTCCCGGTCGTCCTCGCTGCTGGGGCTGCGGCGCTCGCTCTCCGAGTTCTGCTTGACCCTGCGGGCAGCAAGGGGGACGGGCCAGTGAGCCAGGCTGGGCTTCCCCAGGGTCAGGCCCGCTTCCGGTGCCCCCCGAGCCCCGAGCCCACCTCTGCGGCTTGCTGCAGGTGGTGCTGGGCCGCTCGTAGATGCGCCGAAGGGGGGCGGTGGGGAGGGGCGGCTGCTGCGTCAGGAGCCGGCTGTCCTGCACGGGCTCCTGGGCCACCGTGCCGGTCCTGGTGACCCGGGTCAGGTCCACCACGTACGAGGAGACGTTGCTCTGGGCGAAGGCCACGCCTATCTGCGGGAAGGGGCGGAGCGGCGGCTAGGGGAGCGGGGCTGAGGGGCAGACAGTGGGGGGGAGGGGAGGGCAGGCGGCGGGCTCACCAGCTGGTTGTTGCAGATGGCCAGGTCGGCCACCTTGCCCCAGCTGACGAGGACCACGTCAAAGCAGCGCTCGGGCTCCCAGCCGTAGACGCGCAGCGAGTCCTGGCAGCCGCTGTACAGGCAGCAGCCGTCGGGGTTGAAGAGGATGCTCCTGGGAGGCGAGAGCGGGCCGTGGGTCCCGGAAAACCGGGGAGGCCGTGGGGGGCCCCGGACAGGGGTGAGCAGAAGCAGAGAGGGGAAGCCCGCCCGCACCCACACCTCGTTCCCAGTGGCCTGCGCACCTGACGGGCCCCGGCTCCCCTTCGATGCAGCTCACCACCTGGAATTTCTCCAGGTCCCAGAAGCGGATGGTCCTGCAAAGACAGCCAGGCTGTGCCGGGAAGCCAGAGCCCTGGCTCCACACGGGCCTTCTCTCCCCTGACAGACAGACAGACACACACACACACACACCCCCCCCCGCAGGGCCATTAACACACACACACACACACACACACACACACACACACACACACACCCCGCAGGGCCATTAACACACACACACACCACCCCACAGGGCCATTAACACACACACACACACACACACACACACACCACCCCACACCACCCCGCAGGGCCATAAGAGCAATGCCTTGGGCCAGGACTGGTAGGAGGAGGGGACACAGTGGGAGGCCCACAGGGGCCTTGGGGACATGCCCTTGAAGGCTCGGGACACAGGCCGGAAACCAGAGTCCCATCTTGGGCTGGCAGTTACTCAGCCCACAGTCTCACCAGGCATACGACACCCTGGGACAGAGGCAGATCGGGGACAGATATACACACGCTCCGGCAGTCCCAGGCGGCGGGCCCCTCTCCTCCTCACCTGTCGGAGCTGCCGGACGCCAGGAGGTACTCGTTGGGGTGGAACTCCACCACGTTGACGGGCCCCGTGTGGCCAGGGAACTCGGACATCATCTTGCCAGCGGTCAGGTCCCAGAGCTGGGCCGGGCGGGTGGCGGTCAGGACCCCCCTTCTCCCTCCCGTCCCGCCCAAGCTCCGTCCACACGCCACCTTCCCGCCTGCACAGCTTGGGACAGCAGCCCCCCAGGAGGGAGGTGGGGACCAGGCTGAGGGTGACGAGCAGACCCAGGCCCCAGCCCTGGCCCGGGAGCTACCTTCACCGTGTGGTCATCTGCCGCCGATGCCAACCACTTCCCGTCGGGGCTGAACCGGAGACACCGCACGGCCTGGCTGTGCCCCTGAGGAGGACACGGCGCTGGGCTCACCCTCGGGGTCTGGCCCAGGACCTCCCCCCCCCCCCCGATCGCCCCACGCCACCCCGGCCTTCGACAAGCAGTGCCTCCTGGGTGCCGGCAACTAGGGGAAGACGTGGAGCGGATGCCACAGAGGGACGTCCCAGGGGGACCATGGACTCCGGGCTGCAGAGGCTCCGGGACATCAGACTGCACGGTCAGAGTTAAAGGCCCTCTCTTCATGTCAAAGGATCTAAAACCTCTAAGAATAAATAAAAATCTCTTGCCAAAACTGGTTTGGCTCAGTGGATAGAGCATCGGCCTGCAGACTGAAGGGTCCCAGGCTCGATTCGTCAAGGGCATGTGCCTTGGTTGCTGGCACATCCTCAGTAGGGGACGTGCAGGAGGCAGCTGATCAATGTTTCTCATCGATATTCTCTCTATACCTCTCCCTTCCTCTGTAAAAAAAATCAATAAAATATATATATTTTTAAATCTCTTAATTCTATGTTAAACTTAGTGCTTCCAAACTTCTAGAAACAGGCTCTCCCTCCCCTGACTGCACCTGCTACTGCCTGTAAAACCAGAGCACAGAGCACCGCGGTTTGGTAAGCACGGTCCCGGTGGAGAGTTGGGGGTCCTGGTGGACCACGCCCAGTACCCTGCTCTGTTCCAGATTCACGTGTCTCACGCTCTCACCCACATAGGACAGCAATGCCCTCCAGCCCCAGCCAGTGTGGGCACCCCCATGTCCCCGGCCTGCATGGAGCTGTGGAATGGCCACAGAGGGCCTGCCTTACCCTGTACCGGAAGACACAGCCTTTCCTCCTGATGTCCCAGAGCTGCGGGGAGAGGAGCAGAGGGGCAGTCAGCAAAGGAATAACCGAGGCTGGGCCTGCACTGGGGGCCTCCTGCCTAGACCGGAGGCCAAGGTGTGGCTGTGAGCACAGAAGGGATCTGGGTGTCCCCAATCTTTACACCCCAAAGTGACAGCAGTCTGGAAACTGCTCACTAAAGCTGGGAACTCCGCCTGGCCGGTGTGACTCTGACTGAGCGTGGACTTATGAACCAGGAGATCATGGTTCGATTCCCAGTTGGGGCCTGTGCCCAGGTTGTGGGCTTGATCCCAAGTAGGGGGCAGGCAGGAGGCAGGTGATCAAGATCATTCCAGCTTTATTTTTTAAGTAAAATAAAGCTGGAATTCCAAGCAGAAATGTCCCAGCTCCCTTCTCTAGGAGGGTGTGCATGTTGCCGCACAGGGAAGACACCCACAAAGAGCTGAAAACCCACCCTCGGGCAGGACATGCCGGCCCCCTGCCAGCCAGAGAGACCCAGGGCTGAGAGAGGCGTCTCACCTTGATGTTCGTGTCCTGGGAACCCGAGGCCACAAACTCGCCATAGGGGTGGAAATCCAGGCTGCAGATGTTGGCTTTGTGGCCCACGAGCGTGCGAAGAACTACGAGAGAAGCAGAGACGTGGGCTTGAGAGGCAGGCAGACGGCCAGCACAGAGGGGCTGCTGTGTTTGGGGGGGGGGGGGGAGGCTTGAATACTAGCAAGAAAAACACCGACTTCAAAAACAGGGGTGAAAATCCACCAGAGTCCTACCACCTAACAACTACTTTTCCTCCCGAGAGCCATTTCTGGCATCACTGAGCCTCCGGAGAACGCACCGCAGCCCCAGCTCTCGCTCTGGGCTTGTCCAGGGTGTTTGGAGAGCACGGTGGGAGGGGGATGTCAGGCAAAGGGCAGTGGTGGGCAAAGCACCCCCCCACCCCAGTAGAGCGAGTGGAGGGTGCACCAGCTGTGGCCCCGGAGGGAGGTGGCTGTGAGGACTGAGAGGACATGGGGGGACAGGCTGGCCCTCAGAACCTCAGGGGTGGGGGCCAGTCTCCTGCTGCTGCCCCAGGAAGCCATGACTCCCACCTTCCAAGGGTCTGCAGGCAGCTCTAGCCCAGCTCAGCCCGGAGGCAGGCGTATGTGTCTCTGGTCCGAATCAAATTTGTCTCCTCGTTCTGGCCTCGCGTGTCCCGCTTTTTAAAAGATTTATAATTCTACTGTCTGCATGAACCCGATCCCTGTGCGTGCCGGCCGACGGGTCCAGGAGCCCAGCCATCCTGAGCTCTGAGCCAAGGAGACGGGTGCTGGGAGACAGTGCGCTCTCTTCAAGGAGATGTCCCATGCCACCGGGCTCAGCACCCCGTTTCTGGTGGAGGCGGCCTCGGGCATGCGCTGCCCGGTCCGGGGCCTGGAGGGGGCAGACTGCTGGCTCCTGCTTCAGCCCCTGGGCCCAGCACCCCATTTCCCAAATCCTGCCCCGCCCCGGGAGGACGTGGCGCGCCCCGCCCTGCGTGGGCCGGCTTCATGAAGCGGGATGCGCTGACCCGCCCTCGCCTCTGGCTGTGCCGCGGAAAGCAGGCAGGGCGACATTCTTCAGGCGTGACTTCTGCCCCTGCTTCTGTCCCAGGAGGGACGGCCTGGGTCACAGAGCCTCCGGGGTGGGTACCCCAGAGGGGACCTCGCAGCCAAATAGCTGCTCATCCTTCCCTGCACCCTCCAGGGATGGGCGGCCTTCAGAGCAACCGCCGTGCACCCCTTCTATAGCCATCACTGCCACGCCTGCCACGATGGGCCCGAGGTCTTAGCTCTTCCTGTTGTGCCTGCTGAGGGCAAGCCTCTCCGTCTTCGGAGGAACTCCTCCTGGTGACGGTGGAGAGCACTGAGATAGGGGTTCTGACATCAGATTCGGGTCCCAGCTTCCGCCGCTCCCACCCATTCTTCCGGCCTGACTCTGGGAGGGTCCTGGTGGGGCTCAGGGGCCTCCCTGGGCCCAGGGTGCCCCTCTGACAAATAAGGGGGCCCTGGCAGCCGGGCTCTGCATCAGAGTCACCTGGCGGCTCACTGAAAGCCGATTCCGGGCCTAGCCCCCTTCTGAGCTGTGTTCGCCGGGAGTGGGGTCTGGCCATGTTTGTGGAGCCTGAGAGCGGCCAGTGTGGGGCTCCAGGCCCAGGAATCCCGGACAGGCCTTCGTTCCCACTCCTCGCCCACCTCGAGGCGCTCTCGCGTCTCCCGTGCACGCGAAGTGGCTGTGTCTGAGGACGCACACACCCCGTCTTCCCTTCGGCCCCTGCTCCAGTCACAGCGAACGGCTGGTGCGTCTGCTGGGATTGGGGCCAGGCCAGGCTTCCGGGGGGAGAACTGCCTTCCGCCGAGCCTCTCCTTCCTCTGCTGGTTCCACCCTGGCCCCTGAGTCCAGCAATGCCCCAGCCCGGACGCCGTGGGTCCTGTGTGTGGCCGGGCAGCGGGAGCATGCCGAGATACTAAGCACGCAGCCCACACGGGGGAGGGGGGCAAGCAGCACCCACGAACGAGGCCCGAGGCGCCATCTTCCTGCACAGAAACCACTGACTGCCCTTGGCGGAATGACCCCGGCCACCGAGTGTGTGGCCGCAGCCACCGTCCTACAGCAGAGGCAGAGCACGCAGCCCAGGGGGAGCCCGGAGACTGCAGGTCTCGGCCAGGCATGGGCGGGGGTACGAGGGGCAGGTGGGGATCAATTCTGGGGACCACACCCCCGTTTCCTCTCCCCTCCAGCGGCGGCCCCACCCGGCACGCTGGAAGTCCAGGCTGGCAGCGGGCAGCCAACCAGGGGCCCCTCAGGGTGGGCCCGCACAGCTCTGTGCTGACGTAGGCAATGCTTCTAGAAAGAACCGGCAGCAGAACCAGGCTATTTAGAAAGACGGAGGGCATGAGCCAAACTCCAGGAGGAGGGCAGAGGCCGAGGCCTCTGAGAAGCGGAAGGAGCGGGAAAGGCTTCCTCGTTCCATTGTATTTTACAACGACCGGAACCTGCCTTCTCACACCCTGAATCCTGGCTCCCATGTGCCCTTCCATCCTTCGATAAAGGCAAAAACTAACTGAAACCAACAGCGGCAGGAACAGAAGGGCCGGCCACGCAGCCCCATCCTGCAGGCGGCTGAGGGGGGGCGCCCCGTTGGGCCACCCGCTCCCCCGTGGGCCCCACACAGCGACCTCACCCCTGTGTGGCCCTGGTGGCCCCGATGTCCTTCCAGGTCTGAACCCACAAACACAGCCACCCACCCATCCACACAGCTGTCCACTCGGACTTTTACCAGGCGCCCCCTTGGTGCCAGCTCTCAGAGATGGGGGCGGCAGAGGGGGGCACCACTCTGGCCAGTGTCCCAGGCCGGAAGCACCCCACCTAGTCAGGACGGGCTTCCCGGAGGAAGCGGCGAGACGGGAGCCGAGACGGCGGGGTGCAGGGAGCACTGGGGAGAAGACACCTACTTTTGGCAGCTTCCAGGTCCCAGACGCGGATGGAGCCCGACTGGGAGCCGGCCACGATGAGCTCCTCGGGCGTGTTGAGGCGGACGCTCTCCACGGGGGACGTGTGCCCCGTCAGGCTCTGCGGGGAGAGGGCGCAGCCTCAGTGCACCTCCTGGTCAGACCCCGGTGCTGCCCAGATGACGGGTCCCCGGGAAGCGTGGCGCCGAGAAGTGGCCCAAGTGACCACGGCTGAGCGGCCGCCTCTCCGGCCTCAGCTCCCGGGGCCGAACGTGGGCCGCGCTCCAACCCCGGCCCCTGCTCCCTGTGCTCGACAGACCCGCCTGCAGAAATGGCCCTGGGCCCCTGGGGGGTGGCTGACCCTCAGTCTGAGTCCATAAGGCGGCCCACCTGGCTCTGCTCCGTTTCACGCTCTGCTGGCCCACGCCCCTCAGGACGGGACCACGGCAGAAGGGAGGCGGGCTCTCAATGGCACCCCTTTCTCCCCTCCAAAATGCCCATGTCCCCAGAGGGGGCTCTCAGAACCCGCATCTTGGGAGTGACTTGGCTAAAAATATGGAGTCTTCCCCAACTCAGAGCTGAGGAGCGGGCCAGGCTGAGCCCAGGAGGGAGGGGGGAAAGTGCGCCATTTCCCGCTTCTGGAGAGGCCACGTCTGAAATCCCTGGTGTCTGTCACTCCCGCCCAGCACTGGCCACCCCAAGGCACAGCAGTGACACCATCAGTGTTTGCTGTCCCCAGCTTCCCCCTGGGGGTGGGGACAGCAGGGAAAACTGCTCCTCGGTGGAACTCCCCCAAGGCCAGACAGTTACAAGCAGCTGGCCCGACTCCCCAATGTCCCTGGCAGGAGTATCCCTGGGTACACACTCCTCGGAGGGCAGCTGGGCACATCCACCCACACTGAGAAACGCCCATTCCTGCACACGCACACACTGTACAACCACACACGCACGGTCACTCACTGCAACGAATCTCATGGACAAAGGACAGAAACAATACAAATGCCCTTCACAGGGCAGTGTCATCATGGTCACCCACGCACTGGATGGCTATTCATTCAGCCTGAAAACGAATGGGCAACCCTCAGCCTCTGGCCCAGACTAACCTCTATGACGTGTGCAGGTGTAGAGAGATGGAGACAGTGTGTACAGTGTGAAGCCATTGGTATAGAAAGGGGGAGAGAAGCAGACACAAACATCCACTCCTGAATGTGTGGAGTCATTCTGGAAGGATAGAAGGGCACCTGGGAGCCGGGAGCAAGGCCACCTCCAGGGAGGGAGGTGGGGAAGGGGAAGGAGGCAGTGTCACTGTGCACCGGGTATCACCTGGATGTGGAACCACATGAGGTCACACACTCCAAAACGCACAGAAATAGATCACAGTGACTGCCCGCAGAGGGAGAGAGAACTTGGCAAGTCTGAGGCCCTGCAAGGCCTGGTAGTGGAGAGTCTGGGGTGAGGGTTAGGGGGGACATGGCCCGGCTGAGGCCCATGGGGGCCTGTGGCTGCACCAGGCGTGAGAAGGAAAGTCTAGACCCCAAACTGTCCCCTGTGCTTCTCAGGACGAGAGCGGGGGCTCACTTCATGCCCATTTTGGGTCAGTCTTTGCTGAGTTTCCTCCAATTATGTACGTTACTTTGTCAATCAGGGACAGGGCACATTTAAATTTTAACAACAAAGGGAGCCCTGATCGGTTTGGTTCAGTGGATAGAGCGACAGCCTGAGGACTGAAAGGTCCCAGGTTCGATTCCGGTCAAGGGCATGTACCTTGGTTGCAGCACATCCCCAGTAAGGGGTGTGTGCAGGAGGCAGCTGATGGATGTTTCTCTCTCATCGATGTTTCTAGCTCTCTATCCCTTTCCCTTCCTCTCTGTAAAAAATCAATAAAATATATTTTAAAAAAACTAAAACAAAAACACAAAGGGAAACAAAGCAAACGATTTCAGTTCTGTGGCTGTGGTCTGGGTCAGATCGCTGTTCTCTGATGAATCTCCAAGACAATGAGCTGATCAAGTCTCTACTAACAAACACCACCTCCCGTCCTGTGTGTCCTTTATCCTGCCTTGGCCCAGAGTCAAGAGTGGGATACCAGCCTGGCTGCGGGGCTGTGTGGGGAGAGCCAGGCCCCGTGCTCCCCGTGGGAATGTGAATGGATTTCTGGAGGGCATTGGACAGCAGGGTTTGAAAGCTGTGAAAAGTGCACACCCCGGATTTCATGCAACCATCGCAGATCTGCTCACAGATTTGGCACGTGGCTGAGCAGAGCCAAAAGGCTGCAAGTGACCTCCATGCTGGGAACAGGGCGGGGCCACGCCAATGCCAGCTCACGCCACGGCACACCAGAGCCATTAAAGATCACGCCATTAAAGGAGATCATCCTGACATGGGAAAATGCTTACACATGGTATTTTTAACCAACCAGGCCACAGGGCAGTGAGAGCGGTCTGAAAATATAATGTTATTTAATTCTGTGTGTGCACATGTGTGTGTGACATAAATGCACAAGTCTGCACACGTGTGCACGTGCATGTCTGTGTCTCTCAGCACCTACAAGGACACAGACCAGTAACCAGCTGTAGTGGCCTGGATGATGGGACTCTGTCTTCCAGTTTTGTACTTTCCCCGCTTCGTGGTTTCCTGTTTTGGAAGTTTTCAGCACTGAGTGTCGCTGTGCGGCCAGGGGAGTCTAATCAGGAGCCAGGCCTCTGCCCACTCCCGGCAGGCGCTGCGCTCCTTGCAGGGGGTGAGGTGGGAATGTGCCAGTCGCCCACACCCAGCTGCCGGTGGGCGGATGGGCCCTGGGCCCGACGGGGCGGAGGCCGCCCAGACTCTCCCTCATCAGCCTCTCACGCAGGCTCCCTGGCAGCGTGCTGTCCACACCAGGTGACACCCCGTTCCGAGGAGGGGCCACTGTCGCCACCATCGGCTGACAGCTAGGGGCGGCATGGATGCTGTGCTGTGTCCCCTACCCTCCTCGGGACGGGCAGCCAGAGGACAGGGTGCCTCTCCCAGCGGTGCCCCATCCTGCCCTCCGTCCCCTCCCGCCCCTCGCTCCTGCCCCCCACACGCCCCACACACACCCCCCACTGGCCGGCGAGGCTCACCATGATGCAGTTGGGCTTGTTGATGGACCACAGGTTGACGCGGCAGTCGTCCCCTCCTGTCGCCAGCAGCCGCCCGGAGCCCTTGCCCAGCACCAGTGAGGACACATTGCTGGCGTGGGCGACGATTTCCTCTGCGGGGGGAGGGCAGGGGAGGCAGTCAGGCCACAGGTGGGTGGGGGGCTCAACGGGGAGGGGAGGGGAGAGCCTGGCCCTGCTCGGCCTCCAGCTCTGGCACCAGAAGCCCCTCCCGAGGGCTCTGCCCCTGGGGCGCCCCTTTGGTGCCCGGACACCCCCCCAACACCTGCTGACAAGGTGGGGCCTGGGCCTGAGACAGACACGACTGCTTCTCAACTTGGCTGACACCTGCTCCCCGCTGGGCCTCGTGATTGCCTTCCCTTTTCTGCACATCAGCTGGCAATACTACGCTCGATTTTTAAAACTGGCCTGCTGTTTTTATTAGTTGTCTTGTCAGCACTAATGTTCACGAAATCACAAGTATGATATGTCATTATGGTTTTTTTTATGACCCAAAAAGAAAAATGAAAACATTAGGATAAAAAATATTGTGCTGCCCTAACTGCTTTGGCTCAGTGGATAGTGCATCAGCCTGTGGACTGAAAGGTCCCAGGTTCGATTCCGGTCAAGGGTATGTACCTGGGTTGCGGGCACATCCCCAGTAGGGGGTGTGCAGGAGGCAGCTGATCGATGTCTCTCTCTCATGGATGTTTCTCTCTATCCCTCTCCCTTCCTCTCTGTAAAAACTCAATTAAAAATATATATATATTGTGCTGTGTACCACCTGGGCACCTCCCAAGCTGCCACTCACTGTGCACACAAACCCCTCTTTGGAGCAACCCCTCTAAGAGCCAATCAGGTCAACCCTAGACAAGCTGTCCCGGGGGAGCTCACCGGGGCTTCAACCCACAGCTCCAGAGTCACGGACCAGGTTCTGATCGGAGCTCTGATACTGCAGGCCATGTGGCTTTAGGCAAGTCACCCACCCTCTCTGAGGACTGGTTTCCTCATCTGGTAAGTGCCAGAACGTTGACCTATGAACCAGGAGGTCACAGTTCAGTTCCCGGTCACGACACATGCCCAGGTTGTGGGTTTCACCCCCCGTAGGGGGCGTGCAGGAGGCAGCCAATCACTGATTCTCTATCATCATTGATATTTCTCTCTCTCTCTCTCCCCCTTCCTCTCTAAAATCAATAAAAACATTTTTTAAAATATATTTGTGCATTGAGGGATAGAGAGCTAGAAACATCGATGAGAGAGAGAGCCATCAATCAGCTGCCTCCTGCACGCCCCCCACTGGGGATGTGCCGGCAACCAAGGTTGCCCTTGACCGGAATTGAACCTGGGACCCTTCAGTCCACAGGCCGAAGCTCTATCCACTGAGCCAAACCGTTTTCAGCCAATACAAATATTTTTAATAAAAAAATATGAATAACAGTGCCTGGCTCACTGAGCTGCGGAGGATTCGGTGAGAAGGCGCCTGTGAGTGGCTGGGCAGGGAGCGAGCGCTTGGTGGTGGGTAGGCAGGCTAAGGACCAGGCAGCACGAAGACGGTGAGCCTGGGGCCCCAGGTGGGCGGAGCAGGGTGGGCTGGGTGAGGAGGGGGCAAGAGGCAGCCGACCCCTGGGTGAGGGGTCTGGGTATGGGGGTTGGGAGCGAGGGCTGCCCAGGCAGATAGGGACGTAGGATCACTGTGGGCAGCCACAGGGGTCCCGGGCCCAGACGGCTGGGGCAGCAGCGGGGGCAGAAGATGCTCTAGATCAGTGGTTCTCAACCTTCCTAAGGCCTCAACCCTTGCATACAGTTCCTCATGTGGTGGTGACCCCCAAATGTTGCTACTGCTATGCATCGTGATGTAAATATCTGCATTTTCCGGTGGTCTTAGGCGACCCCTGTGAAAGGGCCGTTCGACCCCCAAAGGGGTCTCGACCCACAGGTTGAGAACCGCTGCTCTAAAGGGAATAAAACAGGCCGGGAACCAAGAAGCCGTCTCGATCCCTCAGCTCCTTCCGGAGCGAGTGCCTCCCGGGAGGGAGGAGCAGACAAGACAGGTCTCCCGGCTCCGCCAGGGAGAAGCCTACCTCGCCGACGCCCAGGGGCGGCCTCGGACAGCAAAGTGCTGTGCACGTGAAACTGTCCTCTGCTGAGCACGTGGCCTCCCACCTGCACGAACGCCGGGCAACGCCGGGCCTTGCCTTTCAGATAAAGCCACGCGTCAGCAGGGCCGGCATCCTCACCCGCCTCTGTGGCACCACCTTCTCCCCGACGCTGTGCTGCAGCCCGGGGCCGCCTCCAAGCCCGCACCCACGGAGCTGCCTGCCCCAGGGCCTTTGCCCGTACAGTTTAGGCGCCTACGGTCCTCCCCTACCCCACCCTCCATCACCGAGTTAACCGATTCAAAGCACATGCGCAGCGGAGAGACGGAGGGGCGTGGCTGTCTGATGCCTGCCTGGTGTTCTCCCAGCCTCTGGACCCCATTTCTCGGGGACCTCCTGTCTATTTCGCCCCCCTACGGCCTCCCTCGTGCCTGGTTCGATGCTCAGGAAAGACCAGCTGTTGAAGGGATAGGCGCATAACCCTAATAAACAGAGGGCCACGCTGTACCTTCCTTGGGAGCCGGTAACGGGATTCTCCCAGAACTCTCTGGCTTAAGAGGAACAATTTGAAAATGGTCCAAACCTCTCATTTTACCACCGAGGCCACTGAGGCCCGGCCAAGCGCTTCGCCCAGGTTCCCACGGTTAAAAAGTGAAGGCCTGCCGAAGCTGGTGTGGCTCAGTGGATAGAGTGTCGGCCTGTGGACTGAAGGGTCCCAGGTTCGATTCCAGTCAGGGGCATATATACCTTGGTTGCAGGCACAACCCCAGTGTGGGGCGTGCAGGAGGCAACTGATCGATGTCTCTCTCTCATCGATATTTCTGGCTCTCTCTCCCTCTCCCTTCTTCTCTGTAAAAAAATCAACTATATATATATATATATAAAGTGAAGGCCTTGCCCTGGCTTCTGAAAATGGCCCACGGGCAGCACACAGCACAGGCTGACCACTCTGGGCACCAAGAGTGATACCAACCAGTCACTCCCGCTGGGGTAGGACCCCCAGATGCCCCGACAAGGGGGAACTCGGTCCTCAGATGTGGTCTGGGGCACCGTGGGATCCCCAAGATCCTTGCAGGAGGTCCACGAGAACAAAGCTGTTTTCCTAATTACACTAAGGCGGTATCTGACCTTCCCGCTTTTGTTTGCTCCTGGGAATCTCGTTCCCCAGAAGATGCGTGAGGTGATGACATCATCACCAATGGCCTGTTTGACCGCGTGCTCTTGTTTGAAAACATGTCTCGGTCTTGGCTGACATGGTAGATGATGAGAGCTAGAACTCCCATAAACGACGACTTTGGGGTCCTCGGGTCAGAGTCTGGCACTGCCACCGGGAGTTAATGACAGCAGGGGGTCGTGCTCACTCAGGGGCATTCAATGTCCCGCCGCCTAACCTGCCACCCTGGTTGCCCTCAGCTGATGGCGGAAACCTGACTCGGGAGATGCCTGAAAAAATGGCAAGAATACCTTGCAGGACTCTCGCCCCATTCCGCCTGCCAGCCTAACTGGAAAATCCTGCACCAGGCGCTTTACTGTATTTGTTTTCTCACTGGGATCTCCCAGCGACTCTAGAATGCAGACGTGACTATCTCATCGTGCAGACAGGAAATAAGCCTCCGAGGCAGCGGTTCTCAACCTGTGGGTCGCGACCCCTTTGGGGGTCGAACGACCCTTTCACAGGGGTCGCCTAAGACCTTGGGAAAATGCAGATATTGACATCACGATGCATAGCGGTAGCAAAATTTCATGGTTGGGGGTCACTACCCCACGAGGAACTGTATGCAAGGGTCGCGGCCTTAGGAAGGTTGAGAACCACTGCTCCGAGGGGTTACGTCCCCTGGCCAATGTCACCCAGCTAAGTGCCAAGGCCAGGATTGGCCTCTTGATCTGACCCCCAGGCCCGGGGGTCTCCCCTTGTGCCAAGACTAGAAGACAAAGCTGGGGGTTCAGGCTCCCCCCAGCACTAAACAGCTAACAGGATACGCGGGGGGAGGAAGAAGACAGAGGAGAACCACTCACGCAACTTCCAGGCCGTCTTGGTGACCACCGGCGTGGCCATCCTCCAGCGGTCTGGCACTCGACGCTCCACCCGCAAAACCGACGGCTTTCCTCCAGGGGTGGGGGTGGATCCCCCCCAGACCCACCAATCAGATTGGCAGGGAGTCCCCACTCATCCAGGCCGAGGGAATGCCTTTCTCCGGGGACCAACTCTTCCTTTTAAACCATCCACAGCAGCAGCAGCCCGTGCGTGCCCGTCCCGACCGTGGATCATGGGATTGTCAGGCCGGGGCCATCTCAGCTCAACACTGGGCTGGAACGCAAACAGAGGGGATGGCTTTTTAGGAAACACTGGTAGAAGCTTGCGGGGGTTGGGGGGGGGTCACCCCGATTTGCAAACTACAAATCCTTGCATCCCTGAGGCCACTTGATACAGACAGACAGACGCCAGACACCCGCCAAAGCCAGGCGCTGCACTGCACACTGGGGTGGAGAGGCAGCAGGAGAGGGGGCACCTCCCACAAGGTGACCTGGAACACGGGGGAAGGTCCTTGCAGAGGCCAGGCGGAGGGGAGGCGCTGGCTGCCCCGGGGAAGAGCACACGTCTGCAGATCAGACAGATTTCGGGGAGTCACTGTGTTTTGTCTGTCTGACCTATGGAGAGGGGGGCAGAGCCGGGGCTGAGCTGGGGGACCCAGGAGAGGCACCCCGGGGGAGACAGATGCTGAAAGTCTTCCCTGGGGAGAATGTCAACCAGGCACCTGGGGATCCAACCCCCCGAGTTTGTGGCAAAGGCATTCATTCTGGTCCCCCCCAAAAATGCCAAGGGCGGTGCTGGGAACGAGGTCTCCAGCCTGAGCCGGTCTATGAGTCCTCATCCCCCAAAAAAAGCCACCTGGAGGCGCCTCCCATCCGCTTCCTCCGAGCTCTTTCCCCAGGGAACCCCTCCTCCCCACCCTCCTTTCGCCCTTGGGTGCCCCACTCCTGCCCCCTGCTCCCCGGGTCCCCCCCAATTCACACACCTTGCCTCCCGAGCCCCCTAACTCGCTCCTGCCCCGC
>PVJN01039246.1:0-19902 GCA_004026805.1 Lasiurus borealis
TCGTGCCCCAGCAGGCGAGCCTGGTGCAGGCCAGCCTGCTGGTGGCCAACCTGCTGGCCCACATGAACTACTCCTTCTGGATCGAGGCCGTCAACGGCGTGTCCGACCAGAGCCCCGAGCCCCGCCAGGCTGCCGTCGTCAACATCACCACGAACCAGGCAGGTAGGCGGACGCGCTCCGTGCCCAGCTTCCCTGGCCCCGCCCTCCTGGCCCCCCTTCCACCCCAGCCCCTCCACCCCCCCAACCCCCTGTGAATGGCACGGGCTTGCTGTGGTCTTAGGCTGGGGCCTGCCTCTCGGCCCTGCCCTGCTCACCAGGACCTGGAGCTACGGGCTCCCTTAGAACGGTAGCATGCATCCTGTGAGCCAGAAAGCACAGAGGCAGGTGCTCACGGCCATCATAGACCTGAATTCCAGAACTTTCCCCCTCTGCCTCTGCTTCCTCCCTGGTGCACGGGCATACAGAGTCCCCGCCTGAGGCACTCTCGGGAGGCTTTAATGAAGGAAAGGAAATGCTCGGCCCAGCACCGGCCCAGGGACTGGGTCTCCTGGTCTGGACAGCAGCCAGCCCTTTATCTCTGTTTCTGGCCGCCTGTTGCCCTGAGTGTAGCTGGTGGAACCTCTTTCTTTTCAAATGCTGGTGGGTCCTGCCCATCAAGGGACAGCCTGACCTACGCCCACGGTGGCAGCCAGCTTCCCTGTCAGCGGCCATCTCCTCCCACGTGGCCTGGACCCCCACCTCGCCCCCTCCTCTCCTCCCCACACCACACAGGCCCGGCAGACACCCTCCCACCAAGTCCCAGGGCGGGAAATGGAGGTGCAGAGTGCCCCCCAGCATCAGCCCATGGGAAGTGGCGGAGCTAGGAATCAAACTCCCATCTGTCTCACTCCCAAGTGAACTCTCTGGTGTCTTTTCTTTTAAAGGCGCCAATCCCAATTTGAGGGCCCCTCATGACTTAATTACCTCCTGAAGGTCCAGCTCCAAGGACCACATTAGGGGTTTGGGCTTCAGTATATTCACTTGGGGGGAGGGGAGGAGAGGGGACACAGTTAACATCCATAGCACCTCCCCTGTCCCCATCACATGTTGCCTGGACAACCACAGGAGCCCCCTCCCACCTTGCCCATCATTGGTGCTCACACCACATGCTGCATGAGCTTTAAGAATGAAAGATTTCTCCGCATCCTCTTCAACACTTGCTGTTTCTTGTCTAATTGATAATAGCCATCCCAACAGCTGGGAGGTAGTATCTCATTGTGGTTTTGATTTGCTTTGCCCTCATCATAGTGGTGGGGAGCATCTTTTCATGTATAGTGGTACCTCGAGATGCGAGTGCCCTAACATACGAGATTTCTGAGATACGAGCAATTTTTGCTTTGAAATACGAGCAACAGTTGAGATATGAGTAATTTCACAGATCGGCCGGCTGCACACGACCCACCAGTTTACAGAGACTCGAGCGTCTCATAGTTTCCCACGCCTCAAGGTTACGGAACGAATTAAACTCCTATCTCGAGGTACCACTGTATCTGTTGGCCATCTATCTTCCGTCCCCCTTGGAGAACTGTCTGTTCCGGTCTTTTGCCCATTTTTTTAAATTCAGGCTATTTTTCTGTTGTTGAGTTGTGTGAGTTCTTTATATACTTTGGATATTGGCCCCCTTATCAGAAGTATCGTTTGCAAACATCCTCTCCCATTAGGCTGGTTGCCTAAATTTACTGGTATATGATGTTGCTAGCATGACCCACCCTCCCTGCCGCTCCAGCCTTACCTCGTCCCCTCTTGCCTGGCTCATCCCTTTCAGCCACCCTGGCCTCGGTTCCCATCCTTGGACACACCACGCCCTTCCCCCGCTGGGCCTTGGCCTTGCCGCTCCATCGCAGTGACGCGCTCCTCCCTGTGACATCCCCACGTCTGGCTCCTTCAGTCCTCCGCTCAGCTGGCATCCCCACCCCAGGGAGGCCTACCCTGGCCAGCCCCGCTGACATGGCAGGTCCCTCCCGGCCCCTGTTAGCGGTCCTTTGCATCACAGCGTCCTCTTCCCACCTCACACGGCACTTCACCCACCTGTCACCATGCATTGACTTGGTTTCTTATTCTCCGTCTCCCTTCCTAGACCGTGAGCGCCTTGAAGGCTGTCTTAGTCCCTGCAGCCTCCCCAGGTCCTAGCCCAGTGCCGGGTCTGTGCTGGGCATTCAGGAAACCCTAGGGGCATGATAGAGTGGACCCCACAGCTCAGCAGCCCTGAGCAAATGGTCAAGGTTTATCCTCAGAGACCACTCGCTCCCCTCCCTGTCCTCACCTCTTCTCCACAACCCCCTTTTACCTAGAGCCTTCTCTGGTGCCCCGCCCACGTCCCTCCCACCTCGGCGTTCTGCTCTCCCTCTGTGTCTGCCCCACTCACACTGTTGCCTTGGCAATTTCTTCCTCTTTAAGAGGAGGTAGTATTCCTGGCTCCTTCGTGTGTTCGTTGCCTGCAATGGTCTCCTCTGATCCTCAGTCTTCCTGGCAGGGGTGCCCACTAGCTTGCTAGCTTAGCTGCTGTCTGGATGGGGAAGCTGCAGCCACGAGACGCAGCCAGCAAGAGAAGGGCTGGGCTGTGAGTCCCAGACTGTGGGGACACTTCTGTACCTCGCCCTCCAACTTAACCCTGGAGTTGCTTCTTAATTCTTCATGTCAAAGTCCAGCATTTATTGAGCAGCTAATTTGTATGGCCTCTGCCTTTAGGGGGCTCCCAGGCCTCCCACAAGACAAGATGCCCAGATATGAGGCAGGTGGGGGACACAGGAGGTGTGGGGGTGTGCACAGAGGGGGAAGAGGAGGCCTGCGGGCTGGAGGGACAGGGAGAGGGGCTTGCATCCCTGCAGGTGCTTTCCTGTCTGGCTGAGGCTGGGTGTCTGTCTGACACTTTGCAGCAGACCCCCTGCCAGGATAATGCACTGGACCCAGGAGGGAGGGTGGCAGTGCATGGTGGAGGGAACGGGTGAATTGGTCAATGAGGGTGAATGGGTGAGAATATTTGAGCTCAAATGGGCCAAGCTCGGCCATGTCCCTTTATGTCCTGGACATAACTCCAGACCCGGCGGTGAGGTGCGGACTCCCTCCATTCATACCCTTCCTCCTCCCCTTCCTCCTCCCTTCCTCCGCCTCCCTCAGGCAGTCCTGAGAGCTGTGGCCAGAGGGCTGGGGTGGGAGACATGGAGAGAGAGACATCCGGTGATGGGGCCCCGGAGTGGACGAGAACAGCTGCTCGCTGGGGCTGCCGGGGTCCTGCGCCCCCAGGGGCAGGGCCTGGCCGGAGAGGAGGGGGTAGAGGAGTGAAAGCCAGGGCCCTCAGGTTTCGTCTGGGTCAGGCCACCCCCCACATCCCCGGCCACAGGCACTGCGCAGAGCCCAGGTGCCTGACCCGGCGGCAGTCTCTGATTTGCCAGGAGGACCGGAGGGGGCGGGTTCTCCTGGGGCAGAAGCAGGACAGCCAACAAGCAGGGCTCACACAGGGCCCGGGAAGTGGGGGGACAGAGGCTGGCCCCAGTGATCACCCATCCACCCATCTGATCAAGGCCGGCTCCCGCCCCAGCCCCGTCCCAGGTGGTGGTGATCCGCCAGGAGTGGGCAGGGCAGACCAGCGTGGCGCTGCTGTGGCAGGAGCCTGAGCAGCCCAACGGCGTCATCCTGGAGTACGAGATCAAGTACTACGAGAAGGTACCGCCTCTGGCAGCTGAGGGGGTGGGGGCGGGTGGCACCAGGCAGGGGCGCCCCTGGCTGACTGCGCCTCCGTGGACAGGACAAGGAGATGCAGAGCTACTCCACCCTCAAGGCTGTCACCACCCGGGCCACGGTCTCGGGCCTCAAGCCGGGCACCCGCTACGTGTTCCAGGTGCGAGCCCGCACCTCGGCAGGCTGCGGCCGCTTCAGCCAGGCCATGGAGGTGGAGACGGGGAAGCCACGTGAGTGCAGAGAGCGGGGAGGGAGAGCGGGGAGGGCCAGGGAGCTGGGCCGGGCCAGGCGGTCGGAGGAAGGGAGCTTGCCCGCTGGTGCCTGCTGGCTTGGCATTTTCACGGCTCAGAGAAGGAAAGTGACTTCTTATCCAAGGCAACCCAAACCCTGGCTTTCCCTGAAGATCGGTGTGACTTGCAGGCATCCCGATGCCCTTTGCCAGCAGGACATCCTGATGCTCATCCCAGAGGCCCTCCAGGGAGTCGGCATTCCCTCCTCCCCATTTTACAGGCCAGGAAACTGAGGGTCCGAGCAATACAGTGAACGGCCCACAGTTGCCCAGCAGAGCAGGATTTGAACATGGTCCGTCTGTGCCCCTTCCCCTCACCCGGGCCTGCCCCCATCACCCTGGCCAGCCCCCATGGCAGTGGGTCCCCCCGTGTAATGTGGAGCCAGCGGTGTCAGCAGCACCTGGGAGCGACTGGAAATGTGGTTCTCTGACTCAAAAGCCCTGGGGTGGGGGCTGATCAGTGTAGGTTTTATCTAGCTTCATGCACCCCTGCCCCATCTCTGGCCAGCCGGGGTCCTTTCCTACCCTCGCAGCCTCCAGGGGGTGGTGCCAGGACAGGAGGGTTCAGGCTGAGTTAATAATGGCTGTGCTCGCCGGTACCTCTGGGCGCTGTGCTCCAGTGCTCCAGGTCTGACACACAGTGAGCCTGTGCGGCTAGCAATCTGGCCCTGCCGCCTCCCCCTCACTGTGCGGCTTTGAGTAAGAGCCTCCGTGTTCTCTTCCGAAAATGGGAGACAATATCTCCCTGCAAGTGGGGAGGGAGGGTCATGGAGACTGGAAGGTTCGATGGGCACTTCTTGACGCATCACACAGCCCCAGGAAGTGGTCGCACTGGGTGGGAAGCCAGGAAGCCCAGGGCAGCAGGGTCTTGAAGGAGGAGCTTAGGAGCGGGGAGGTGGGTCAGAGGGGGTGGCCTGGGCCCTGACTTCGGGCTCTCAGCGGAAGAGGATGCCCATGGGGTTCAGGGAGAGGCATCAGCACCCTGGGCCCAAGGCCAGAGCTGAGAGCTCCCCCGCCCCGTTTCCCCGGCAGGACCCCGCTATGACACCCGCACCATCGTTTGGATCTGCCTGACCCTCATCACCGGCCTGGTCGTGCTCCTGCTCCTGCTGATCTGCAAGAAGAGGTGGGCGGTCCGGGGCCCCGGCCCCTCCAAGTCCCCACCCCCACCCCGGGAGCCCTGAGCTGCTTCCGGTGCCTGGGGCTGGGCACACTTAGAGAGACACAGCTGTTCTGTCCTCCTCCTACCTCTCCCTCTCCCCCGCCACACACACACACACACACACACACACACACACACACACACGCTTTTGTCCACATCTCTGGCCCATCCTCCATCACCCCAGCCCCTCCGTTCCAAATAGCCTCTAAAGGCCGGCAGACCTGGCTCAGCTCGGGCCTTTCCTTCTCTCCGTTTTCCCCGGTCCATCTCTCTGAGTGACCTTACCACGGCTTTCAGTTCCACCTTCCCGCTGACAGCCCCCAAATTCATGTTGTGCAGCGCAGCCCTCTCCCCTGAGGGCAGGCCACCCCCCCCCCACCTCCACGAGGTGTTCTAGACAAACCTGCACCTCCCCAGGACCACTCCCCACCCTCTTAGGACATGGCACCACCGTTCAAGGGGTTACTCCAGGGCCCACCCATTCTCGACTTCTCTTTCTCATGCCACACCCACCCACTAGCCAGTCCCACTGGTCTCCCTTCGACATCCACCCCCATCTCCTTGCATCCTAACGACACTCCCGGGAGATGGAGAGTCTGCCCTCACTTAGCCGGTGAGTAGATGGGACATGGGTGAGGTCAGGCCACTTGCCAAACAGGTGCCAGGACTGGGACCTGAACCCAGGTCTCTCTTAACGAAACACCAAGCCCCGAGGCCCTCTCCCGTCTCCCCGCCAATCCAGAGGGGGTGGGGGTGGGACTCTGCACCCACATGGCGTTAGGGTCCCGGGCAGCGAGCGTCGGCAACTCACCCAGGAGGCGGAAACACGGGGGCCAGGGAAGAGAGGGGCCGCCAAGGTCACACAGCAGATCGGGCAGCAGACGCCTCATCTCTCAGCCCTTCGCCAAGGACAGTGGAACGAGAAAGGGACTAATAACCCACGTAATTCGCTGGGAGGGCTGAGCGGACCCGACTGTATAAACGATGAAGGTTTTGTAAATGTCAAGGACATCGCAGTTCGGCGGCGTGGAGAGCCTGAGGAGGGGAACTCCCCGCAGCAGGGGCAGGTGCTGGGGTGTCCGGTGCACCTCAGGGGGAGGGGAGTCCTGACCTGTGCCTGGATGGGGTCAGGGCTGGGTCTAGGCAGGCGTGGCCCCGGCAGAGCTGTGCCCCTGGCAGAGCTGTGCCCCTCCTCCACAGGCACTGCGGCTACAGCAAGGCCTTCCAGGACTCGGACGAGGAGAAGATGCACTACCAGAACGGGCAGGGTGAGCGCAGGGGCCGGGCCTGGGGGCCAAGAGGGGGTCCCAGTGGGAACCAGGGCTGGTCTGGGGGGCAGGGGGCGGGGGGAGGTGCCCACAAAGGCCAGAGCCCCAGAAATAGACAGCAGGACATCACAGAGACCTGATGCCTTGAAGGTGCAGTGCGGTTCTCCTTCCGCGGGTTCACAGACAATGCGGGGGACCCCCCACCCCCAGGGAAACATACAAGTGTGCGTTCACACGCAGCTTCGTATACAGCCTCAGGGAGGTTCCTATGTTCCTGGACAAGATCCCCTGCTAGAGAGGGGTCTTTCAGGACCCTGCAGAGACCCCAGAAAACAAAGCACATACAGGGGCGCCTACCTCCACACCCCACTTCCGTGCCCAGGTGGACATTGGTATCAGCCATGGTACCGGTTCCCATTCAGCCCGAATGCAGCCTCGGAATCCTTCTTCGCACCGTTGTCTAGAGAACCGTTTTCAATCCGTCTAACGTGGCCCTGGTCATGAAGTCCTTTTTGCCACTCTTTACCCCAGAACAATTTAGCAGGATCTCGGGGCTCTGGAAGTGACCCCAGAAAATGACAGGCGTTCTCCAGATTCACTGGAGATCCCCCCAAGTCCCTAGAGACTCAGAGCGACTCCATAGAGACCCCGCTTTCATATGGCAAGCACATGTTTGCCCCCACAATCCCGAGATTCCCAGACACACTCCTCCCCCTCCCCCCCAGACCCGCCCCAGGCCCAGGGGATGCTGGGAGGGAAAGGCCTCCGGGCCCCCACTGAAGGCCTTTCTGCCCTGGCCCCTCAGCACCTCCTCCCGTCTTCCTGCCCCTGCACCACCCCCGGGGGAAGATCCCCGAGCCCCAGTTCTGTGCGGAGCCCCACACCTACGAGGAGCCCGGCCGGACGGGCCACAGCTTCACCCGCGAGATCGAGGCCTCCAGGATCCACATTGAGAAAATCATTGGCTCCGGTGAGCCCGGGGGGTGGTGGGGCAGGACAGATGGAGGGGCACCAGGGCAGCAGCGGGTGAGGGGAACTGGGGCGCCTGGGATGGCCAACCCCAGGGGGCACTTACATGTGTGAGGCTGGGGGAGGGGGGACAGGTATGGGGGTCCGGGCTGAGGAAGGAGAATATCACTGCCCTCCCCGCCGCCCCGCTCCCCTCCGTCCACAGGGGAGTCGGGAGAAGTGTGCTTCGGGCGGCTGCGGGTGCTGGGGCAGCGGGATACGCCCGTGGCCATCAAGGCCCTCAAAGCCGGCTACACGGAGCGGCAGCGGCGGGACTTCCTGAGCGAGGCGTCCATCATGGGTCAGTTTGACCACCCCAACATCATCCGCTTGGAAGGCGTCGTCACGCGTGGTAGGTGCCAGGGGCGGGCAGCCTCACCCTCAGGGCTCTGGGGCCACCCCTGCCCCACAGGCTCTGTCCGGGCCCAGCCCACACCCTCGGACGGCTCGGTCAGGAAGGGGCCCAGCGTCTGGGACCCAGGAGGGGCCCTAGGCTCCCGGGCCCTCAGAGCTAGCCCGGCTCCTGGTGGGGCACCTCCCCGGGTCTCTGAGCAGCAGCCCTGGTTCCTCCACCCACCGCCTCTGCCTCCCGCCCCTTTCCCAGGCCGCCTGGCGATGATCGTGACCGAGTACATGGAGAACGGCTCTCTGGACGCCTTCCTGAGGGTGCGTGCCCCTCGCCGGCCCCATGCGCTGGGAGAGGGAAGGTCAGCCTGGGTGTCGGGGAATAACGTTAGGCCTCCGCGCACCCCAGAAACCTGGACCCCAGAGCCCCGGGGAAGGGAGAGCCAGCTACAGTCTTAACGGTCAGCCGGTCACTTAACGGTCAGCCAGTCCCGCTGCCTTTTAACCCCGTCACGTGAGCGTCCCCGTGTGGCCTGGGGTCCTGCTGCCCCAGCAGCGGCTCAGAAGGTGCTTCGTGGGGTCCGGGGCCCCACCCAGAAGGGAGAGACCTGGTGGGTGTCGTGGAAATCCCTAGATTCCCAGCCCTCCCAGCCGTCATTTGCTGGGTGCTCTTAGACACAGGACGTGACCTCTCTGGGCCTTTATTTCTCCTGCAAAATGGATGCACCGCCCTCCCAGCCCCCACCCATCCCTCTCAGGGCCGCTGGGAGTGGGGGTGGGAACATGCCTTAGCCGGTCTCACTTGCTTCCTCCGCGGGGAGGCACTCGGCGAGCCGCAGAGAGCCTCCTGCAGCCCACGCCGTGCCCTCCGCAGACTCACGACGGGCAGTTCACCATCATGCAGCTGGTGGGCATGCTCCGAGGGGTGGGCGCCGGCATGCGCTACCTCTCGGACCTGGGCTACGTCCACCGCGACCTGGCCGCCCGCAACGTCCTGGTGGATGGCAACCTGGTCTGCAAGGTGTCGGACTTCGGGCTCTCGCAGGTCCTGGAGGACGACCCCGACGCCGCCTACACCACCACGGTGCGTGGCCGCTCTCCCCCTGCAGGCCCAGGGAGGGGCAGCGAGGGACAGAGGGCAACCCCCCCCCCCACACACACACGTACCCTGTCCGTCAGAGAAGGTCGCCTTCTCCCTGGGGAATGTGTCCCCTCAGAAATGGGAGCAGCCCCGCCTTCTTCCTCGGTCCTGGGAGGCTGGGAGAGGGTGGGAGAGCTGGCGTCTGTCTGAAACACACTGACCCACGTTGGTCTCGCTGAAGTTTGGCTGCCTGTACGCATTGTCCGCATGCGTTTGATGGAGTGTGGGGCTTCCCTGGAGGTACCCAAGGGGCTGCCTCAAAGGTGGGAGGCTGAGTGGCGGGGGCTCGGGCCCCCACCCCTGCCTCAGTCAGAACCCTCCTTGGCCTCTCATCCTCTGAGCCTCCAAATAAGCTCTCACTTAGAGGAAGGATTTGGGACACCCTGCTCCCCAAAAAGAGAGAGAGAGGGAGAGGAGAGAGGGGGGGTGCTCGGCCCTGGTCTCTGAGCTGCAACCCTGGCTCAGGCCTTGACCCCTTCACTGATACTTCCTGAGTGTCTGCTGTGTGCACCTTTCTTTCATTCAGTCTTCACAGCAGCTCTGGGGGCAGGTCTCCCGGTCAGTCCCCCTCCCCAGGCCCCCTGGCTGGGTCTCCCGCCCTGGACTGCTTAGCTGGGTCTCCCTCCCAGTTGGAAACAGGGCCCCAGTGCTCTGAGCCCCCTCTAGCTGGCGGGGGGCCACCTTCAGCCTCCACCTGGCTCCCTCCGCTGCTTCCACAGGAAAACAGGGTTCCCAGCCAGTGCCTCTGGCCACCTCTGTAGAGGCCTCACCACAGGGCTGGTTAGATGCCCTCAGCTGGACTGGGCTGCCTGGCCAGGAGCCACCAAGTTCCCTCTGGTCTCTGATGCCCCTCCACAGCACAGGTCCCTCTGCCAACTCACTGCCCCCAGCCCCCTGCCTGGAACCGGGGACCCTCGAGTCCGCCGCTCCTGCACCGTCTGGGCAGACCCAGGGCGTGTGTCTCGTCCCAGGCACACAGCAGCCAAGGTGGAACTGAGCCCCTTCCCAGGACTCTGACCCTTCACCACCCCACATGGACAGCTGTGGGTGGAAGGGGACGTGGGAAGCGCCCCCATTCAGAGACTGACCCCTCTGGGGGCTGAGAGAAGCCGTCACCGCGCCCGTGTGCCTCGCAGGGAGGGAAGATCCCCATCCGCTGGACGGCCCCCGAGGCCATCGCCTTCCGGACCTTCTCCTCCGCCAGCGACGTGTGGAGCTTCGGGGTGGTCATGTGGGAGGTGCTCGCCTACGGGGAGCGGCCCTACTGGAACATGACCAACCGCGACGTGAGTGGGGGACCCCGGCCGGGCAGGGGCGGCGGGGTGGGGCCTGGAGGGCAGGACAGCCCGGAGCCCAGCCTGTGCTCCCTCCCCGCTTCCCCCAGGTCATCAGCTCCGTGGAGGAGGGGTACCGCTTGCCAGCACCCATGGGCTGCCCCCGGGCCCTGCACCAGCTCATGCTTGACTGCTGGCACAAGGACCGGGCTCAGCGGCCCCGCTTTTCCCAGATTGTCAGCATCCTTGACGCGCTGATCCGCAGTCCTGAGAGTCTCAGGACCACCGCCACGGTCAGCAGGTGCCTGGCTCTGCCCCAGCCCAGCTCTGCCCCAGCCCAGCTGCCCTCTCAATGTTGCCCTGACCCCGTCCCGACCCTGGGGAACTCTGTCCTGACCCTGGGACCTCTCCTTCCAAGCCTGGGCTCCAACCCTTTACACCCCTGGCCGGCTGCCGGAACTGGAGGGAGGTGGAGGGAGGGTCATGCCAGGGTCCTCGGGGAAGACAGAGGCCCTGGGCGGCCACTGACCCAGGGCCCCTGTGCCTCAGGTGCCCGCCCCCCGCCTTCGCCCGGAGCTGCTTTGACCTCCGCGGGGGCGGGGGAGGCAGCGGGGGCCCCACCGTGGGGGACTGGCTGGACTCCATCCGAATGGGCCGCTACCGGGACCATTTTGCCGCCGGCGGTTACTCCTCTCTGGGCATGGTGCTGCGCATGAACGCCCAGTAAGTGGTGGGCCCCTGGGGCAGGGGCCAGGGGAGAGGGCAGGGGGTCAGGAGCGGCTCCCGGGAATGAGTCTGTCCCCGTCTCCGTGGCCTTCAGCCTCCCAGGCCAACCTGGCCAGCACCACCCCTTCCTTCGCAGGGACGTGCGTGCCCTGGGCATCACCCTGATGGGCCACCAGAAGAAGATCCTGGGCAGCATCCAGACCATGAGGGCCCAGCTGACCAGCACCCAGGGGCCCCGCCGGCACCTCTGACCCCGCCGCCGCAGCCCCAGCCATGCCAGCTGTCAGAGGACTCGCAGGGTTGGCCAGTGGTCCCCAGGCTGGTGCCCCTCTCTTGGCTGCCTTCCTGCCAGGCACCAGTGAGACCAAGGACTCCCCCACGGGACCTGGAGTCATCCGGGGTCAGGCCACCTGAGAGGGACTGTTGGTGCCTGGGACACTGGTCCTAGGGCAAAGGGCCTTCTCTGCCCCAGACGCTGGAGCCTCAGCGTCACTGAGCCCAACAGAGATGTTGATCACCTGCCTGTGGTGTGTGTGTGTGTGTGTGTGTGTGTGTGTGTGTGTGTACACATGTGCTCCTGTGCCGTATGGGGTGCGTTCTCACAAGGTCATGGACTGTGTGCATATGTGCCCACCTGCCAGGCCCCAGGATGGATGGGTGCCATTAGGACAGGGACAGGCTTCTTCATTAAGACCGGGAGCACATGTACATGTGACTGTGGGTGGCAGGTCATCAATGAGGATGAGTGTCACCAGCCTGTGAGCAGGAACCTCAGTGTGACTGTCCACTGAATATGGGTCCAGGTCCCAGCAACCACCGACTGGAGAGGGACTCGCACCCACCTCCCCCCAGGCCTGGAGGCCGGAGTCAGGGGCCACTTCTGAGCCACACCAGCACCAGGCCCACCTTGTCTCCCCCCAGGGGACCCCGCTTCCGGCTCTATCTCAGGTCTGAGCCCCCCTCTAGCTGGCGGGGGTCCACCTGCAGCCTCCACCTGGCTCCTTCCGCTGCTCCCACAGGAAAACAGGGTTCCCGGCCAGCCCCTCTGGCCACCTCTGTAGAGGCCTCACCACAGGGCTGGTGAGATGCCCTCAGCTGGACTGGGCTGCCTGGCCAGGGGCCACCACCTTCCCTCTAGTCTCTGATGCCCCTCCACTGCCCAGGGCTCTGCGCTTGGAAGGCTCTCTGCCAATTCACTGCCCACAGCCCCCTGCCTGGAATCGGACCATCAAGTCCGCCGCTCCTGCACCGTCTGGACAGACGCAGGGTGTCACGTCCAAGGCACACAGCAGCCAAGTGTGGAGCTGAGCCCCTTCCCAGGACTCTTTCCCTTCACCACCCCACATGGACAGCTGTGGGTGGGAGGGGATGTGGGAAGCACCCCCATTCAGAGACTGACCCCCTCCCTTACGGCCCACCAGGGTATGTAAATATCTTTTTCTACCACGTCAGAATATTTTTTCCTCACTCCTGACAATGCAAAAATGGTCTTCAAAGCACATAAGAAGCACCCAGGGTGAGAAGGGACGGCCCAAGGAATCCCACGGGGCAGGATGCTGGGTACCCCCTGTGGGCCCCAAGTCAGGGGGCAGGCCTAGCCCCGACCCCCGCTCGGCCCGCCCTGCAGCCAGCACAGCTATTCCGCGGAAACACCAGCACTGAGCCCCCTCTCCCTCTGCAATAATTCGGGGGGCCAGCCCCGCCCAGGTGCCGCGGCCAGCTCTCTCCACCTCTATATGTTCGCATATAGCCGAGCTGTTCTTCCTTCCTATGGAAGTCGGAAACATGGTCAGGACAGGATCTGGGGAGGACCTGTCTTCCTCCCACCCCCACCCCACGCCGACACAGCTCCTGGACTCTGGACCCTCATCGTCAGGGGGGACCCCGTGGGGCTGGCACTTGCAAAAGCGTGCCCCTGTCCCCGGCGTGAGGTGCCCTCCGGGGTCCCAGGGAGCCGCCTCTCTGTGGTCTCCATCATGAGTCTTGAAATGGCTCACAACGAGAATAAATTCTGCCTCATCTTTGCTTGTGTCCCTCATTTTTGTTCCGTTCCTACCGTCTTTGTAAGGAAGGGGCGACCTTATGCTGGACTGCTACCTCCTCCACCCCATGCATTTCTTCCTTTCTGGTCTCATCTCCCCCAGGAGGTCAGGTCCATGTACCCATTGTACAGATGGAGAGGCTGAGTCTTACCTCACATCAAGTTCTGAGTCAGAGCCCAGATTTGTCCAACCGGAGCCCATGCTCCACCAGGAAGCACCCCCATCAGCCCCATATTCTCTCTCCTGAGATGTGCAGACGGCGCTTAGCACTGGAGCTTGGTCCCTTGCAACCAAGCATTGCCCAGGCCTCTGGTTCTCCCGGGGAAGGGAGATGCCCCTGGAGGAGTAGCAAGAGGAAGAAGCATTTCATGGGAACAACTCGGGGCCCAGGGGTCCATTGACAGAGATGGGTGCTATGAGGCAGGGAAGGGGAGATGGGCTGCACACATATCCCACTGGACCCACCTCTGCTCCAGGAAAGGGCACAGCAGCAGGGGGTAAAGGGGTGGCATCAGAGGCTGGGCAGGAGGCGGGCAGAGTGGAGTCAATGGCTCAGAATTTGGGGAAGGTGCCCCTGGGTCTTACTGGTGAACACGGAAATGATCTCCAGCAGCCCTCCTGGCTGAGGGCAAGGTGTTGACTCTGCCCTTGTCTCACACTGGGAAAGCGGAGCAAGAGGAGAAAACACCTGTGCTGTGTTTCTACAATCTCAGCTATGTCCACAACAGCCTTGTGAGATTGGCGATGTTGTCCCCACCTGACAGGTGGGCACATGCTCAGAGAAGCCACTGTCCCACGAGGTGTACCACCCCGTAGAGCTAGAACTGTCTGGCTTCGATTAGGTGTGTCTCCCCTGAAACTCCAAACTCTATCCCAGCCCCTCCTCATGAAGGAAGAACCTGTGATACACACTTCTCTTACCTAAGCACCAGTCATTCAGAGCCCACTGGGCATCAACTGTGCAATGGGTGCCACTGGGAGTGCAAAGATGAAGGTGATGCAGCCCCTTCTCTTCAGAGGCTGCAGTGGGGATACAGGGTACAGAAGTGGCCCCCTCAGTCAGACCCAGTGTGCCCAGTGTCCGGGAAATGGGGCACTGAGATGGGTTAGAGGAGAGAGCATGAGAGCCTGCAAGGTTAGGGCTATCTCCAAGGACTTCCTGGAGGAGGAGGCATTCAGCTGGGCATTGAAGGATGAGAAGGAATTGGAGGCTCACTTCTGAGGCAGCCCCCTGTTGGAGGATGGAATGCAGAGGAAAGGAAAGATTCAGCCAGAGAAAAACCAAACCCTGTTAGCAAGTGAGAAGCCCCCTCCAATCTACTCTGTAGATTTTATTTCCAATAGAATTTGCAATGGAGTTTTCTCTGCAATTTGACAAGGTTATTCAAAAATGTCTATGGATAATAGAGAAACTAGACTAGCCAAGATGATTTTGAAGAAGAAAGGGGAGGTTGGGGAAGGGAACCTCACCCTGCCAGATATAATGATTACTATAAAACTCTAATCATTGAAACAAGTTTGACTTGGTCCCAGGAATAGAGAAACAGATGGAAGAATGGAGACTAGGCCAGGGAATGGACCCAAATATGCGTATATGAGAGTCTGAAAAATGATAATGGGTGATGTTAGGACAATTAAATGCCACCCCCTAGAAAAGGGTCAAATTAGATCCCTACTCACACCACTCACAAAAATAAGTTCCCAGTAATCAAAGTCCTAAACGTAAAAGGCAGACTATAAAATTGTATTTAAAAAAAAAACAGGAAAATAACATCATTAGAAAATAAACACAAATGATAAGAAAAAATAACAATAAACCTTATTTCATTAAAATAAAAAACTTCTACATGACAAAAAAAAATTTTTTTACAAATTGTTAGAGCCACGACTGAGAGAAGATACTTGCAACCTGTATAACCAACCAAGAGAGAATTAGTTTCCAAAATAAAATCACTTTAAAAACTTCAGAGCATTGGCAAAACCGGTTTGGCTCAGTGGATAGAGCGTCGGCCTGCGGACTGAAAGGTCCTGGGTTCGATTCCGGTCAAGGGCATGTATCCTGGTTGTGGGCACATCCCCAGTAGGGGGCATACAGGAGGCGGCTGATCGATGTCTCTCTCTCATCGATGTTTCTAACTCTCTATCCCTCTCTCTTCCTCTTTGTAAAAAAATCAATAACATATATTAAAAAAAACAAAAACTTCAGAGCATCAATTTCCAAAGCCACGGGAAAATGTGCAAAAGATCTGAGCAGACAGGTAAAAGAGAAAGAAATGTGAGTGGCCGATAAAAACATAAAAGGATTCTCAGCGTCACTGGCGAACATGGAAACGCAAATTAAAACAGCAATGAAATCGATATGGCACCAATCTGACCGGCAAAATTAGTCTATATACCACTAGTATTGATGAGAGTGTGCGGGGAGAGCTGATGGGAATGCAAATCGATACAACCACGTGGGAGAGCGATTCGGGAATACTTCATCAATTTTAAGGAGAGCACGCCGAAGGCCCAGCAGCCCCACCGTGGTGGGTGCCTGTCTTAGGTTAGTTCCTAAGCGGGGCCAGTGATTTATGGAGGGAGCGCTCCCGGGTGAAAGAGGCGGGGGAGAAGGCAGAAAGCGGGGAGGAAAAGCCAGGCAATTATGTGTTCTCTGTGGGAGATTAGCTTCCATCTGATGCTACCGAGAGGTCCGGAGCATTAATAACACCACCGCGCTGATCCGCCCTGAGGCAAGGGGGCCAGTCTTCGGGACCCCCTGTTCATCAGTCATTGCCGAGGTGCTGCCCCGTGGTGAGGGGGAGGTCGTGTCACTTCCTGGGCAAGGAGCTTCCCAAAAATGGGGCAGCCAGCGAGGAGTCCTTGGCAGCCAATGGCAGCTGGGGAGGGGGTGCACCTGCAGGTCAAGGAACCTGGGCAGGGCACCTCCAGGGCTCCGTGCGCATCCTTTTTCACACTCATATGCAAAGCGTGCACGTCCGAGGATAGTCATCGCACCTCGGCCCGTAATAGAAAAATGAGGCGCTGCCTGCCTCCCCGCAGGCCAACAGGAAATTAAGCTGCTGTGTAAGGACAATGAAATCGCCTATCGCGGCTGAAGTGAACGAACTCCATCCACAGGCACCCAGAGGGACGAGTCTCCAGGACACAATATGGAGTGGAAAATAAATAAATAAATAAGTAAATAAATGAAGGGCAGAGGAATGTGTACAGTACTGCACCATGTATTTAAAACGTTTTAAAATCTGTTGAACAATAGAATTACAGGTTGTGAATGCAGAACCAGATAAGGGCAGTCCATGCCTGAGATAGATAAACACCAGTGTTTGCTCGGTTACCCCTGGGGAAGGAGGGGGAGGACAGAAAGGGGGTTGAACTGTATCTACAATGTTTTCCTGGCTTTTCTTTCTTTTTCTTTTTTTTTTTTTAAAAAAAGGGAGGGCTCTGAAGCAAATATGACAAAATGTTAACACCCTTTTCTCTTGATAGATACATCATGTTCTGTGGGTTGAAATGGTTTATAACTCAAAAGCGTTTTTAAAAACACAAGAGAGGGGTTCTTAGGGCTGCCCTCAGAACCTCAGTGTCCTCCGAGAAAGGGGACTGGCCCTCGGGAAACCTGGGAGGTGCATGGTCCAGGGTGCTGGACCCCAATGTGGGGGAGGGGGGTTGGGTGTGCTGCAAGGAACTAGCAGCTCTCTCTCTCTCCAAAATCCTAATCTAACCATTTATCTCCATCCACCCCGCATCTAAGCTGCTCCACCACCTCTCCCCTGGACCTCTGCAGGAGTCTCCTCACTGGTCTCCCTTCTTCTGCTCCTGCTCCCCCCCTCCCCCACTAATCTATTCTCCATAAGTGGCCTAAGGGATCTTTTAAAAACACTAGAGGCCTGGCACATGAAATTTGTGCATGGGGCAGGGGAGGTCCCCTCAACCCAGCCTGCACCCTCTCCAATCCAGACCTCTCAGGGGATGTCCGACGGCCAGTGTAAGCCTGCTCTCAAGGATCAGACCTAAACAGGCAGTCGGACATCTGCCTCACAATCCAGGACTGCTGGCTCCTAACTGCTCACCTGCCTGCCTGCCTGATCACCCCAAGCTGCCCCTCCCCACTGCTGGCCTGGTCGCCCCACGCAGCCTGCTCTTCTGTCATCCATCGAGTTGTTTCGGTCAGGACAGCCCCTGGCTTTTTATATATTAGGATAACCCAGATCTTGCTGCTTTTCCAGTTTTAACCTTCCAAAGGCTTCTGGTCAAGTTTACCAGTGTAATAACACCTGAAATCCTCACCTGGCCTAAAACACCCTCCATGATCTGTTTCCGCAATCTGCCTCAGGCCACCCTCCCCCTCACTCACACCCTTCCTTTCACTCTCCAACGTGCCAGGTGAGGCATTAGCTCCTCCCTCTACCTGATGCTCTTCCACGTCTGCAAAGGGCTCAGCTGGAGTGTGACCACCTCCCACCTGCCTCACTTTCTGCCATGCCGCCCAGTGTGATTGTATGTGTCACAGCTAGCATCGGTGGACGTGATCGCATCTATTGTTTATTTATGTATTGTATGCCCCCATCATCCGGCATGCTTAAACACTCAGGCACCTCCCCTGACTTACTCAGTGCTTTAGCCCTAGCCCCCAGCATGCCGGTGGCCCTCATTTCTGTGTGACATGTACTTGTTGAAAGAATGAGGACATATTTACTGAGCGCCTCTTCTGCGCCAGGCCCTGCTCCTGGCTCTGTGAACTCTGGAGCAAATAAGACAATTCTTGCCCTTCAGACACTCAGAGGCTAGAGACAGCAGAGAAACCAAGTCACAGGGTCATAGAGAGTGGGAATAAGTCCCTGTGCTCTCCTCAGAGTGTTAGAGGACTTTGAGGGAAGCAGGTTGTTCACTCTCTACACCTTCTTTGTTTCTGGAATAACGAAAGCCAGCCTTGCCCAGAGAGGGAACAGGGCCCGCCCAGCTTCACACAGCGACAGAGGCATGGTCTGGATCTGAACGCAGGTCACCTCACTTCTCTTAGGTTGTATTCAAAGGAAGCCCCTCCCCCCTCAAAGCAGCCTTGGCCTTCCCTCTACCTCCTAGCTCTTGGGTGCCATTGTAGGTACCACCTGCAGAAGGAAAGCAAATTCCCCCAAGGATCAAAGGAGATCCTTGGGCAGAGGGGTGCCTTGCCCTTTAATCAGACGCCTATCTGAGTCCCCACCGCTAGGACCTCACCTCTCTGGCGTGAGCCTTGCTCTCTTGGGGCTCCCTGGGATGAAACAGGAGGCCCCGGTGTGGACAAGGCTGGTCCGAGCCTTCCACCCCTACAGGGGGTGCGTGAGGAGAGGAGGACAGATCGCATAATGTGGGCTGCCACCTCGCACACTCCATCCCCGGTGCCCAGGCACCTCATTAGGACACCTCCATCTCCCTCGCCGTAGGCGCTGGGAAAGGGTCATCTGCTGGCATGAAATTCGCAGTCCTTGGAGGGTTTGCATTTCCATGTCTCCTGTGTTGGGGCTGGTGGTAGGTGATGAATAAAAGATGGGATGGGGGGGGGGCGGATCCTGTGGCTTTAAGAGAAATGTGATGAGCATTTAGAATGGGGAGAAGAGGGCCAGAGCTTCTCTCTGAATACCAACAAACAAGGGGTCCAGCGACTACTGTAAAACAAACCACAATAAACCAGAAAGCCTTCTTCCTGCCTTCGAGTGGCAAGATCCCTAGGGGAGAAAAGGGCCTGGGGGTCTGGGCTGGAGAGGCAGCTGGGGTAGAACTGATGCAGACGCAGGTGAAGGGAGCAAGGGCCCAATGGGAGAGAAGTTCAGGAGGCACGGCCAAGGTGAGCCAGGGCTGGGGCCAGGGCAGGGAGGGAAGGGAGTCCAGAGGCCCCTCCTCCCAATGCTGAGATCGTCTTTGGTGCTGAGAGTAATTATTCCCCCCCATGCACGTGTGTGTGTGCGTACACACACACACACACACACACACACACACACACATGTGAAAGGGGCTGCAAAGAGACAGAAGGTTGTCGGCATGACATCTAACGGGAACCCATGTGGGTGGATTGTTGTTATTGCTAATAATGAGTCACTATTTGCTGCACTTTTATCATGTGCCAGACACAGTGACAAGTCTCTTCTATGCATTATGCACCCCAGCTCTCACAGAAGCCGTGTGAGTGCTACTCTTACCGTCTCCCGCACACTGGTCAGGAAACTGAGGCACTGGCAGGTTATGTAACTGGCTCCAAGTTCTACAGCTGGTGACTGGCGAGCCAGTAATTAAATCCAGGTCAGCCGGGTGCTCTGGGGAAAGGAGGCGATGGTGGGGTGGGCTAGAGGGGGTGGTTAAGAATGGGAGCTCTGTCCCTAACCCCCAGAATCATGCCCAGCCGGTAGATCACACCTGAATCTTTCTCCTGGGGGAAAGCATCCTTGGCCCACTGGCCAAGAGGGTGTGTGATGGGCCCATTGCTATGGGTTTGTGCTTTGTTGTAAGTGGGGGACTGTGAAGAGTTGTGTGGAAATGTTTGTGCGTGTGGTGGCATGTGTGACAAGTGTGTGTATAACTGTGCGTGTGTGTGAGTGAGTATGAGTGTGCTGGGTGAGTATATGCCATGAAGGTGAGGGTGGCTGAGGTTAATACATGTGTGTTTATATGTAGAACCCATTACCCTGGCCAGACTCCCTGAGCCTCAAATCCATGTTCGCTGCCCCATAACGCTGGGAGCTGTCCGTGGTGCTGAAGCCGCATCTGGAGGACTTGCCTCCAGGGCCTGGCTGTGGGCACCTCAGGGCTCTGGGAGGAGGGGATGCTAGATTGGTAGAAGCAGAGTCACAATGCATGGGGGTGGGGGGCGGGCGGGGGACAGGGGGAGGGGCGTGGCTTTGCTGCCAAGCTCCATGCTGGGGGGAGAAACAGGGCAAGGGGAGATTGTGGCAA
>PVJN01039247.1:0-19941 GCA_004026805.1 Lasiurus borealis
CTCTAGGGGGTTAAATCCTTAATATCCTAATAATCCCTCTTCTCTCACACATACAATCTTGTAACTAATCCTAAGCCTCAGTAGTTCGAGACATAACCTATCTGAAACTCTTTATGAATTCAGAGCTAGGCCGCTGGAGTCACCCCCATCTTGAAATCGGGTCCTTAGACGCTCTCCATGCAGAAGCAAAGCCTTTACAGAGTGTTTCAAAAGCACAAGAGCTCACTGTCATGCTGGTTAGCGTCTTGCTCCAGTACACAGAAAAATTGATTCTTTTAGCAGGTCAAATTATTTTTGTATTTTCCTTTTTTCATGCACAGTAACTCCATTCTTTTACCTGGTCAGTTCCCTTAAGAAAGATTTAGTTAGAGGAACTGCATTTTATTATATTTTGCCACCAATGCATGGTGCAAAGACGGTTTCATTCTTAAAGAGGGAATCATTTAAGTGTGACCTATTGTATTAGTCTGGATGCTTTTCATATTAAGCACCAGGAGTTAAAGAGGTCTTTAATTTGTCTAAATCACATTGATAATTTACATTGAACTTGAGGTGCCCACTTCCTTTTCCAATCAGCTCAACTATTCCCAGATCTTCTAAGGTGAATTTTAAATAATACAAAATCTTTAGCCAATGTCTCTAAAAAGGATGCCTATAATAATACCATGGCTCATAGGAAGATTGTCACATGATAGAAATAACTTCACACAAGTGTACACTGGTTGTCTAAAAAACATCCCACCTAAATGGGACTCTTAGAACTTAACTTCAGCACTGGGTCATGTTCAGTAATTAATGGTATTGTTGAAGTTGTGCAAATGGACAATAGCAGTTATAATCCCAGAACTGTGGTCTCATGTGTACAGGCTTGAGTCAATACTAGTATCTTGCTGGATGGTTACTAAATCCCAAAAGAAAACAATAAAACCCATAGGGAAAAGGAGTGTTAGAGATGCAATTGATAGTAGATGTGTCACCTGCCCATAGGCCATAGCTGGGCCTTGAAATGTAAGAAGTGAGAAGACATAATACATATGTAATGTTAATAATATTACATAATAGATAAATAATAAAAATAACTGATATTTATTGAGCATGTACTATGAAAAATGTTTTGTAATCATTGTCTTGTTCAATCTTCAGCATGCCTGGGAAGTATGCATTAATTTATTCCCATTGGAAAATGAGTCTCAGAGAGATTTGAGTTCTAATGACAGGAAGCAGCAAAGCTGAAATTCAGGCCCATTTGACATCCATGTCCACAGTCTTAACCATGATGCCAGACTGCCAGGCTTCTGAAGAGTGCGAGCTCTGGGATCTATGTGGCAATAACCTGGACGCCTGTTCCCAAAATTGACAGCAGTGGGCTAGATCAAAAGTGGCACAGGATTGCCCTAAGTCATGCATTTAATAACCACCTTGAGGCTTCATCCAGCATGATCCTGAAGCAATTTGTCAGGTGTGTTTCCTGGACAAGCAACACCCTATACAGTTGTGCTTTACAGCGATTTTCCATAGCATCCCTTTGATTTAGATCGTCTATTGTGACTGAGATTAACATGAAAAATATTTTTAAAACAAAATTACTTGGGGGAGTTTGTGGGTTTTGGGGTCTCTCTTTAAAGCCTCTGCAGATCCAAAGCCTTCCTTTTGCCAGTTGCTCAGGTGTTGTATTATCCTTTCTTTCAGTTTGTTCTGACATAGGTAGGGTGAACAAAAATAAATACACATTCGCAAGGAACCCCAAAATGTATTCTGCTTTCAGTGATCTATTTGCAAAACCTTCTCACACAAAGGACACTTCTGCTAGGGCTCAGACAGAAGGATTCTGAGCCAGGGCTTGATAGAGGTACGTCATTTTATCTTTTAATTCCCCTCCAAACTATTTCTTATCATTCAGGGCTCTGTTCACTTAGCGATACTGAAAATTGAGAGAATTGCTCAGATCCCCAAATAACAAAATAATTAAAGCAAGAGCATGGTTTTAAAAATTAACTACAAAAGAATCCAGAAACTAATATTTCTAAAGCAAGCCTGCCCTGTGTCTAAAGATTCCATCAGTCTGACAGATTTATTTTTTTATGTACTGAGAGAGTTAAAAAATAATAATAATCTGGATCAGAGGCTGGCCCTGAATAAACAGGCCAGGAAGTCTACCATGGAGTTTAATTTCCAATGTCTGTCTTCTAACCTCCTTTACCCAGTCCTCAGCTGGCTTCATGAAGATCTGAAACAGCATTGAGAAGAACAGAAAAGACTACATTGTTTTCTCCTGGGGCCCCATCAGGGCTTGATCTATTTTTTGACAAACTCTAAGGTTGGCTGCATGGCGGTGGGGCAGGTGGTGGGGGTTGAGGGTCCTCAGATGTTTCCTAAGCCATGTAAATACTACCTTTTGGGTTGTTTTCTTTAGGTGCCCCTCTTCCAACCGACAGATCAATAGAGGGTTTTCCCTGAATGGAAGCACAATGAACACACTTTATAGTTCCAGTGTTTGAGACAATGACAAACACCCTGCATTACAGGCAAGTTGAGCCCTTTGGGCTTTGACAATACACATTTGAGTGTTCTGTGGGATTCAGCCTAGCAGCCCTACACATCTGTTCAGTAGTGAGCCCTGTTCCATGGGGTCTGAGTGCTCATCCTGTGGCTGTGATCGTTTTATCCTGCAGGACTCACCTGAAAAGTTCAGTTCTGAGAGGAGCATGTCCTAGTCCCTCTATAAGCTTCAGAGTCCAATGTCTTGCCATCTAAGGATTCTGTTTTTTTCTTATACAGAAACTTAGCACAATTTCGTAATTGGTGTTTGTTCTATTACTTCTTTGTTCTATTAGGCTGCAAGGTGTAAAGGCAGAGCCATGTCCATCTTTTTCCTACTGTTACCAGGGCCTGGGATGTGGCGGGTGCTCACTAAATGTTTTCTCCACAATGCATTTAAAATAACATTTTTAATGAGGCATTATACATCCGTTCTCTTTCATGTCTAGTTTTCTCACAACATCACTATGAGACAGGCTATTATGTTGAGTTTATGAATACAGAAGCTAAGTGGGGCAATCAGGCTCCTGGGATTCCCACTCTGGTTCAGTCTCCTCCCACATCGAATAGCACTGCCATGTATAACCAACAAGATAATGCCAAAGTGATGAGTATAATTTCCAAGGATAGATAATAAAAGACACTGCAGCTTCTTCCTTGCCTTCTTGGATCACTCGCACTGGGAGAAACCAACTGTCATACCATGAAGACACTCAAGCAGCCCCATGAAGCTCATGGAACCAATTGAGGCCACTGTTACCAGCCCAGATTAGCATAGAAGCTGTGTGAGCGAACAGTCTAGAAACAGATTCTTCAGCCCCAGTCAAGGCTTCAGATGACTTGCATCCTGGCTGACATCTTGGATACAACCTCGTAAGAGCCAGAACCACCCAGATAAGCTGTTCCTGAGTTATTGAATTATAGAGACTGAGATAATAAATGTTTTTATTGTGTAAAGCTGCTAAATTCTAGGGCAATTTGTCATGTAATAATAGATTACTAATATTCCAGGACTCAGAAAGAAATGGCAATTCGAATCTTCTTACTCAACTTTCCCCTTCTCTATCACCAACCCCAACCTTCCTGCCTTTGGCAAAGAAACTTGAGGTGTGTGCATAGTAAATATAGACCAAAATATAATGTGTGTTCAATATTACCCCAGTTTTCTCTCACTACAGCCTCTTCTAGCAGCTAAATAATTACCATGCACATCACCTTGAAGAGAAAACTAAATGAAGCCACTTAAGAAACTAGCTAGTTAACTTCTGTCAATGTCAGCTGCCCAATCTTTGTCAAGACTACAGTAGCTCTAGGTGAAACCTAGATTTCCCAGGGAATCCTTCAAAATTTTTAATATTAAAATAGTTATATTGGTGGTGGTCAGCCGGCGTGGCTCAGTGGTTGAACATTGACCCATGAACCTGGTCAGGGCACATGCCCAGGTTGCAGGCTGGATCTCCAGTGTGGGGTATGTAGGAAGCAGCCAATCAATGATTCTCTCTCATCACTGATACTTCTAGCTCTCTCTCTCCCTTTTTCCCTCTCTGAAATCAATAGAAATATATTTTAAAAAATAAAATAAAATAATAAAGTAATTGGTGGTAGAAAGGTGGGGAGTGTTATGGATGTTGGAGAGGCGCAATTTTAATTTGTAATCTAGGCTTTTAAGGACAACATATTTTCACAGGAGCTGATTCAAATATCATTTGAGTATTTACATAATAAAAGTCTGAACAAAGTCATAATTATTAATTATTATGGTTACAATACTGAATCTAAATTTGCTTTACAACAGGCAAGATAATCAATCTATCATTACATATATTTGAATATGTACAGCTAAGTCAAATCATCTCACCATTTACTCCCTGTTACAAAGGGAAGCAACCCTGAAAAGGACCATGCTATCTCAAGGAGATGTAGGAGCTCCGAGAAGAGAATGCAGAGCAGGAGAAGAGCCATCTAAGAAAAGGGAACAGCATGTGTGAAGTTCTCTTATCCTGGGCTTATTTAATGTCTCTGGCCCCATTTTCTCATTGTATTCCACAGATGAACATAAAAAAGTTTTAGTAGCTGACAGGCCTAAGTCTGAGATTGAGTTCCAATAGTTACTATGTATAAGGACTTGGAAGTAAGTTACTTAAACTTGCTCTGCTCTAAATTTAAACTATGCAAAATGGAGATAACAATTTCTACCTTATAAGACTGTTTTAAGAACTAAATGAGTAATGGACATAATATGCCCAGCATAACATCTGGCTTTATGATAAGTACTCAAATCATGAAAACTATTAATTATTAAAATACAACTAGTGGCCCAGTGTACAAACTTGTGCACATTAAAAGAAAATTAATTAGAAGAAATATTTTAATATTGCTATTCACCCTTTCTCTATAATAGAAGTGTCAACCAAATTCATGATCGACAATGACAGATGGAAACACACACACGTGTGTGATTGGTGCCAGTGAGAGCTTTATATGTATCATACATCTGGGGGTCAACTTAGCCTTTTATAGATATAGAATAAACTTGCTTAATTAGACCTGATTTCTGAGAACAAAGGGTAAAATATTTAACTGCAGTAGTGTTTGACTGTATTCTGTGCAGTGAGAAAACCTGAAGTAATTTTCAACGTCCACCATTTTTTACTTCTTTTCAGTTGGGTCAAGTTTCTAAGTTTTCTAAATCTCCATTTTCCAGCTAATAAAAAGGAAATAGGATTCCACTGAGTCTCCTATCTAACTACTCCACGACTTCTGTGAGGATTAAATGAGATGAGGCACAGGAAAATGGTTCACAGACATTTAGTTACAGTGTAAAATGTTTGCACCTGGCTATAAAGTAATCCGTGTTCCTGGGCTAAAGAAACTCCAAGAATGCCGAGACTGGTTTGGCTCAGTGGATAGAGCGTCGGCCTGTGGACTGAAAGGTCCCAGGTTCGATTCCGGTCGGGGGCATGTACCTTGCTTGCGGGCACATCTCCAGTGTGGGGCGTGCAGGAGGCAGCTGATCGATGTCTCTCTCTCATCAATGTTTCTGACTTTCTATCCCTCTCCCTTCCTCTCTGTAAAAAAATAAATAAAATATATATTTAAAAAAAAAAAGAAAAAGAAACTCCAAGAAGGCTAGTCATCACTAGAGAGTGGAAGCTACAAGTAGTCATTACCTGGACACTTAGCATATTAGCCTTTTATATATGTAGATTATTATCATTTAAAAATTGAGAAGCCAGATAATATTATGCCTAGGTTTTATTCCAATTAAAGCTATAGGTTTGCCTAGTTTCTATTGGGAAGGGATTATTTATGGTGGAGAGGCAAAATTAAGTGGTAGATTCTACAAGGAATATACACATTGGGATAGGAGTCTTCACTCTCAAACTCTAAATGCAGAGAAAAATCCATTTGGAAAGAAGAAAAAGCCCATGAAAATATATTCAGGGTAAATAAGAATGCTAACGTAATATGAAATTCCAAAACACATAGTAAGATAAACATAATCAGTTCATTTTCAAGAGAAGGTAAAGTAGATAGAAGATTGTTTTTTAACTAGAGTACAATTTAAAATAACAAGTGTTTGTTATATTTCTCATTACTTAACAAAAATAAAGTAACCTAAAAATAGTATGGCTTTTCTAAATTCAGGTGCTATAATTATTCAATACTTTAGACATATTTTCATGAATATAATTGGAAAAGACTGCTTCTTGATGTCACATCTATACAAAATAGAACAATGGGGATTTAGAGCCAAAAGGTCCTCAAGGGCCATGTAATGTCACCCCATGTGTCACCCCATGAGAAAACAGAGAACCAAGTTCTGAAGGGCCCTCAATTTTTAGCTCTTAGTGCTTCCTAAACCACATCATCCCTGCTCCACAAAGCCCCACGTGGTGTGAGATCATCAACTATGATGCATCATAAGATGAAGGTCAATCCATTCATAAACCAGAATTATAGAAGAACAAGCTAGAGGTCACAGTTAAGAACATTATTGGTAGACAATAGGAGGAATAAATTAAGAGCATTTTTAGTTATAATAAAAACAATTATTCTAGTAGTATCTAACCTGGCTCTAGTGTGGTTTTCTCCAAGAAATCATCAGGGGTGGGGCAGAGGGTTGAAAGGGTTAAGTCTGTGAAGCCCTTCATTTTTCAGCCACTAGCTGTGGTATCCTGGGTAATTACTGGGGCTTACTTGAGACCACACCTTAGATAAACCTGTAATGCTGGAGTTTTCTGCAAACATTTTCTTTCCTGCAAGCTGTGGCTTGTCTCTTTCATATATTTGTCCCATGTTTTCAACTTGATTTTCCAGTGGCTAGTTTATACTTGGTTGAGCCAAAAAATCAGGGTCTGTTGATTTAGTTTCATATCTTCTTGGTGCTTGCCTGAGACAACCATGCCAGCTATGTGGTAACGAACACAGTCAACAGGATGAATTATTTTCCTATGAGAGGAATAAAGTTCAAAAAGAAGGAGGGGGAGGGAGGAAATGGTTCAGGTAAAGGTTATGATTTAATTTCCCTCGTTTTATTCATTGCTTTTTAAAATATGAGAGGCTTTGCTTGCAGCTGAAATTTCATTCTCATTTTTTAAAGAATGAAATGAGCATTTAAATATTCTCATTTTAGGAAGTTCTGTTTTGTAAATAGAGCCTAGTGCAAGAATACAATCTGAGGACAAGGTAGGTACTTGGTGTGACAAATGAAAACATGTCTTTGAGGAGCCCAGTTCTCCATCATAATGCTCTCTGGAAAGTGGAATGACAGTGAGATAACCACTGTTAACAGTCTATCAAGAGTACAGAGCAAAGTAGTTTTTGTTTCAGGGTTAGTGGGTACCAGCTACAAGGTTATCCTTGAACCTGCATATCCCTTTGAAAAAAATACTCATGACATTCATGTCTATAGGGACATGTCTTTTATCCTTTGGAAAGAAAAATGGTATTCCCTTCTCCCCATCCCCCAACACCTCATCGCCCCCAACAGTACTACTACCAGATCCAGGAGAAAATGCAGTGACTAATCTCAGACTAAGAAAAAAAAATGTCTTTTCAAGACTTTCAGTGACCTGTGAGGTTAGCAAGAATGGTAGTATAATTTTCTTTTGCACATAAAGTGAAAAATGAGAGCAAAGATATAGGCTTTCAAAGTGGTATGCTCAAAGTCCTGAATGAAACTCACGGCAGTATTACCATCCAGTCCAACTACTCTTCAAATGCTCTACAGCCATTCTGTGGATAATGTCACCATCACCCAACAACAATTCTCACACACACATCAGTGAAATTACTTTAAACAAATAGTTTGGTCACTATCTTGCTAAGAGGGTATTTTGGGGGAAATAGACATTTTTATTGAGCTGGGATGGAAGGAAGAATGACTTTTGAGCCAGAAGATGTGGGAAAAAGGAGCATTAGAGAAAAGAAAATGTAATTACCAACTTCTTTTAATTTTGAAAGTAATAAGTGCTTAAGGCAGTGGTTCTCAACCTTTCTAATGCCACGATCCTTTAATACAGTTCCTCATGTGGTGGTGACCCCCAACCATAAAATTATTTTTGTTGCTACTTCAAAACTGTAATTTTGCTACTGTTATGAACACAAAAAACTATCTGTGTTTTCTGATGGTCTTAGGGGAACCACTGCTGTAGAGCCTAAGATCATCAGGAAAACACAGATATTTACATTATGATTCATAACAGTAGCAAAATTACAGTTTTGAAGTAGCAACGAAAATAATTTTATGGTTGGGGGTCACCACAACATGAGGAACTGTATTAAAGAGTCATGGCATTAGAAAGGTTGAGAACCACTGGCTTAAGGCAACAAGTTATATAATCCAAAAAATATACCATTTATAAAGTGAATAATATACCCCATTGAGACTAGCCAGTATTAGCAGCCTGGTGCAAATATTTCAGGTCTTTTTTTAAAGCCACAAAAGAAATACAAAAAGAATGGTGAACGTGGAGGAAGTAAAGCAGGAAGGAAAAGACTAAGATTCAGGAAAAGAGATGGGAGAGCCACCCCTATCAAGTTGCTCTTGAATTGGATTCTGACATACCCGAGATGCCAATGTCTCTGTTGGAAGTGTGCAATTTCAGGTTCCTCATGAAGACAGAAAACCAGAACATGCGATTGACAGAGGAGGGCTATTTTTTGAAAAAAGACCGTTGGAGCCATTGGCCTTCCTAAGACCTTGACCTACTGGTCCTGGAATTTCAGGGTTTGCTGTTTCCTGAAATCAGAATGGTCATAAGAGTAGGGTGGATGGCTGTTCACTGAGTTTTCAAGCCAAATGCCGCTGGAGATGTTTCAGGTCCTGGTGGGGCCCTGTGCCTTGCTATTGCGGCTAAGTCCTAAAGTCAGCTTGAGGTTGTTGGTCATTAAAGTTTTGGTAAAGTTAACGGCAGTCTGGAAGAGGAGCCAGTTTCAGTCTGGGCAGCCATATTCCTGCTTCCTCTCCCTCCCCTGTGCCAACTCAAGTTTAGACACTTTGCCTCCCCAGTGAACTTCTGCATATGAACCCAGCCAGAGTAAGTGCTGCCTCTTACAAAACACCATTTCAGAGTCCAGCCCACCTGCCAAGTTTTGGAAAATGACTGGAAGCTATGGTTCCTACACAGCAGGCTGGTCAAGAATAGAGTTAGGGCAGTGAAGTGAGTAGTGCACTAATGACAATATCTTAAGAAACCTAGAAAGTATTCTTAAGCCTGGAGGGAAAGTGCCAGCTAAGATTGGTGTTTTGGGGGGACCTAAATGATGACATGACCCCAGAACTTATCCATTCCGTCAGTTAAACTTACCCTGTTCTTACTGGCATATAGTTGGTGCCAAAACTCCTCAGCGAGTGCCCTCTGAGAGTGCTGTGTGGGATTGTCTCTCCAGAGTAAATTCAGGTACTAAGGAGCTCGACCTTTCCACAGTGATCCGCGAAGTTCCAAAGTATATTACGAATCACACAGTGGAGCACGGCAGAAGAGCTACATGAGCTGACACTGTCTTCTTTGATTTGAATGAAACCTGGAGGCTTGACTTACAATATTGTGACTGCTTTTCTTTATCTTGTGCTTCCTGTGTGCCAGACTCTGTGCCAGCACTTTATAGACATTATCTTGTCTAATCCTTGCAACCTTGAAAAAAAACTCACAGTTTGATCATGAAGTCAAGGACAGATTCTTTCGACCCTAGCTTTGCAAGTTTAGATGAATGCTTTGCAGGAATCAAACCACTCTTATTTTAAAACTGGTTCTTTATTCCAGCTTCTACTCTGAGTGATAAGTTAGATACTGGTGTGAAATCATATTACTTCCTTGATGCTTGTTTGTGTGTTGAAAAACTAGGCAAAAAAAAAAAAAAAAAGGAAGGGAGGGAGGAAGGAAAGAAGGAAGGAGAAAAAGAGAAAGAGAAAACCTATGCCTTCTCAACTCTCCCAAAATTGGCCTGAAAAAAAACAAACTATATAGTGTATATATAGGGATCTAGTTCAAGAAGGCATGGGGGTAGAGATGGCCAGGGAGAGATCAATGGGGGAAAAGGGAGACATATGTAAGACTATATATAATACTTTAAACAATCAAGATTTAAAAAAAAAATGAAGGCAGACCAATCATAGTGCTAAAAATATACAATGATTGTTATTTTATTTTAAAATAATAATTATAACTAGAATTATTAACCTCTAAAGTAAAAGGTGGAAGTGAGCTAAAAAAGAAACTTGTGACATAACTGTTTCCATCGTAGAATGATTTTCAAAAAGCAAGCAAAGCTATTCATTTTCTGTAAATATTGCAAATAACCTAAAAATATTTATAAACAACAGATGGTTTCCATTTGAACAGTAATTTATTTTGGCATTTTTATTTCATATAAGGGTCTAGTGACACTTTTTTCAACATACGTTTTGGGCATCTGTTACATCTGATCATGGAATTGGGGCCACTGGCTAGGGGTGTCTCAATACTGGGCACTGAGCAGAGTCTTTTGCCCTCAGAAACAATATCTTGAGCCATCTCCTTTCTCCTTGTACTTGTCAACCAAAGCGAGGACAAACTGGGCAGTGTCCACATTATTGATTGTTAAATAGCATTTTAACCTTCTCACTGTATTATATAAACTAACTGAACTTGTTAACATCTGTACTTACCAGCCTGCTATAGTCTATGCCAGTGGTCAGCAAACTGCAGTTCACAAGTCACATGCGGCTCTTTGGCCCCTTGACTGTGACTCTTCCACAAAATACCATGGCCTGGGTGAGTCTATTGAGAAGACATGGCATTAGAAGAAGTTTAAGTTTAAAAAATTTGCCTCTCAAAAGAAATTTCAATTGTTGTACTGTTGATATTTGGCTCTGTTGACTAATGAGTTTGTTGACCACTGCCCTAGCTGGTTTGGCTCAGTGGGATGATGGGTCCCAGGTTCAATTCCTTTCAAGGGACATGCCTGGGTTGCGGGCTAGATCCCTAGTGGGAGGTACTCAGGAGGCAGCTGATCAGTGGTTCTCTCTCATCATTGATGTTCTTATCTCTCTCCATTCTTCTTTGAAATCAATAAAAATATTATAATAATAAGTTTTAAAAATGAAATAAAGAAAGCAGAACTCATCTTGGGATTAGAAAAATATTGTCACTGTTGTGCAATACTAGTAGGGATATTAAGTAGATATAACTTCCAAGGATATTAAGTAGATATAACTAAGATGGCATATGATAGGAAATGACTCAAAAATAAGGCAGAGGAGTTGAAGGTGGGGGTCCAAGAGAGGTATCTGGGCACTAAGAGACCTGAGCCAAGGGGTATTCCAGGGAGTAGCTCACAAGCCTGGGCCTGCAGCCTCAGAGACTAGGGTAGACGTGTGCGCATGCGTGTGGTGACACCCTCTGAAAGGAGTGTCTGAAACCCCAGTGATCCCAAGGTGATAAAGTCAACATGCCAGACTACCAAAATGTGCAGCCTAAAAGGGACCTATTTCTCACCACAAGCATAGGGATACCATTCCTGTTCAAATATTTATTTGGGCTTGCATTCCAAAAAGACTTATTCCTCTGTTAGGTTAAGACACTTCCCCATTCCTTTTGCTTTCTCTTTAAGGTTATGTGAGGATTTCCTTGTCATTTTTTCTAAGGGACTGATGTTTTATTCATTGAAATAGTAGCTGGAACCTGGAAAAGGTGGATTCAGGGACACAGAAATTAAAGGTTGTAGAAATCTAAATTGTTGAATAAACCCAAGTCATATAGTATATGTTTAGCTCACCATTCTGAAAATGTATCTTCTTTTTTAATAATAATAATAAAATTACCCTGTGAGATTTTACATCATTGAATTCTCACTTGAAGAATCATTTATGATAAACCTTGCCCTAAAAGCAAATTAGCTTTTAATATGAATGTTATAACTCATGTCATGAGAAAACTATAGCCACATTATAGTTGTGGAAAATAGTCAGGAACAAGCTGTTCTCAGAAACATGGAAATGAGGCAAACATGAGCTTTGAGATAAAAGTCTATAATGGCCCTTTGGAGGGAAATCTACTATATTCTATCAGCCAAAAGGGACAAATAAAATGTTAGGTAATGTCTACTAGTACTAGGAACTCTCTCATAAACATTAGTCATTTAATCCTTAGAGTAAATCTATGATGAATATGCTATTATTCCCAATTTATAGATAGAAATACTGATGTCAAATGACTTATCAAAATTGCACTGCTAAGAAAGTGTCAGGGTAAGGATGTAAAACCAGGTTTTCTGACTCAAAATTTGGCATTCTTTTAACTATGCTGTGGCACTTCTTAAGCATGAATATTAAATATTCCAGTGGTTGCTTTGAAATGAGAATTAACTTAAATTTGAATTTTCTCATATTCCACTCCAGAATAAGTTTTAAGGATTAAATGGTAATACAGAGATGGTGTTTTCCCTAATAAAGGAGGCTGCCTTAAATCTCTTTTAAAATAAAAAGGTACATGCATAAAAAATAAATAAAAATTGAAAAAAATTGATAAATTGTCTGAAAACAATTATATATGACCCGTGAATCTTTAGAATGCTAGAAATGGTTCCCAAAATGATACCCTACATAAAATAACATTTTAAAGTATTACCAAAAATCCTAATCTAAAAACTTTGGAAAGACTATCTCTTGAGTTTTTCTTAATATAGGCTCTTAAAATAAATATGCCAGTGCAATAAATATTGACCAAGATACTTTGGCTTTGTCGTTATGGTTTACTATACTATTACAGACAAATTCTAGTGAACTGTGCAGAAATATGACCTCATAACTAGGTAGGTAATGATACGGTCAACTGCAAAACACAGTCCCCAGGGAGAACTCGAGCTTAAAGACTGACATTTTATTTCTTTGTTCTATGTTTATTTTTAAAATTTCTTGGAGGAAGTAAATTAATATCCTTAAATATTCATTGGCTTAAAGCAATGGCGATTTATATCCCTCTAATGTGTTTTGTTTGCTTCAAACAATACAAATAAAAAGCAGAATGTTATACCCTGTCAGCCATAGCAATTTACTTGTCCGTGGATGTAAAGAGTGCACATGCAAAGAATAACTGAAAATAATCAATATGTTTTGGAATATGAGTCAAGGTAAATTTAGTTGGGTTTATGGGAAAAGTACATCTGGGAAAGAAATGTTGTTATGGACACTAACTTTAAAGCAAGATGCAATGCCAGTGTTATGACATTTAAAAAATATATTTCAGGAGGCAGTATGAACCAAATAAAACAAGGCTCAAGTGTAACTAATATTCCCTGATGAGATTGATTCCTCAGCAGTCTTGTTGCCCTGGGTATTAACTCCTCCCACAGATTTCACAGTTTGTGTGTATCAGGTTTACCCATTTATCTAGTGAAGCAGTTATCATATTCCACTATTCCATGGCTAATCATGGCATAAGCAGTTAGCACTTTTCATCTTCAAAGCTCTTAACAGCAGTTAATTAATATAAACAACCCCCGTAGGAGATAAATTAATCACACTATAACAGTTCCCATTTCACCAATTGAGAAGCTGAGGTAAAGAGGCTAAGTAATTGGCCCAAAGCCATAGAGAAAACAATATTTGAAGACGATGGTGGCCTGAGGAGCTCTGAGATCTCAAACTTTAATAAAATGTTTGCTTTTCCATTAATCTCTTGTGCATCATATATAATAAGATTCAACCAACAGCTTTCTCCAGATGACCGGGTGGAAAACAGAAAATTGTTCTGCTCCCTACACTAAGCTTGATTCTCTATGGTATCAACATAACTGGTAATAAAAAAGTTAAAAATATTATTACTCCCTCATTCCAGTCTTCAGATAAAGTTTTACCTCTGCTTACCTGATCCTATCAAATCAGCCCATATCTGTTTATCATCTATTGCCAAATCTATATGGTGATAAACATTTGGTTTCAGAAATCAGATGGAAATGAATATCAAACCAATTTGATCATTTGTCCAAACCACCAAATATCTGAAATTGAATGGAATTTAGCTGAATCCCCAGATGTACTAATATTGCTTAGGGTTTAGATTAAATCACACTGTATAGTTTGCAATAGATAATATGTAACTAATTCAAATGTTCATTGGCATTTAATGGCATAGCATGGAACTAGTAAATGGGAGATCTTGGGTAGACCTTTTTCTCAGTGTATGCTGACTCATAAAATGAATTTTTTTACTTTTAATTATCCCCTTCTAATTAAAAAAAAAACTTAATATATCCCAAGCTGTTCTTGAATATATATGTGTGAAACAAAGTCTGTATGGAAATTTATTGACAAGGTAAAAAATAAATTTGGGGCATTATATTAAAATTACTAGAAATCTTATCCTTAGTTGACAGTCATGGCTCTTTCCAATATTTGCTCCATGGGAACTATTTGACCAATCAATCAAATAGTACCAATCAATCAATTCATCCCTACTCAACCAAACTTCTTGAAAGAATAGACCACGTTCGTCTTCATATTTTCACTTCCCATTTACTTCGCAACTAAAAACTACTGGAGCAAAAAACGTTCACTTGGAACAATTCTCACTAACGAGCATTCACCAAGTAAAACAATCACGATAGTAAACAAAACAGCCACGGCCCCTGCTCTCACAGCTCTGTGGCCTCGCTGCCCTTAAGGCTGCATCTGGGTGGGTTTGGGGCGAATGGAGTGAGTGGCTAAGCACTCTCTTCCTTCTGCCCTTCACTGTCTCATTCCAACCACTTAACTCTGCTCTTGCAAGGTTCAAGTGAGCCATGGCTTGAATGAAGTAGAAAACCATGGGGCTTGTTCACTGTTCCTCCTAAAATAAAATTTCTGTATGACAAGTCTTTTTTTTTTGTAACTATATATTTATTTTTTCTTAGAATGTTCATGAGGGTTTTTGGTTTTCTAATTTAAACATACATGATTTCAAAGTTATATGAAACTGCGTTCTTTCGAAGTATCTAGCAAGACAGTACATACTGTGAAATCTTTCTAATTTTACAACTGAATTATTTTACACATAAAGGAAATTATAAATTTCAGTTGAAAGAAAAATCTAATGTATAGAAAAACATTCTATATCACACATTTACAGTTTTTAATTTTATAACCTTTTCAATTTAAAGTCATCCTTTTCCCCAAAACTATACTTCAGTATAAAACAGATAAGTATCTAACAAGTCATTAGTATGTACATAGATGACTATGAAAAATTACCAAAGGTGAAAATATTTCCTTTTAAAAGCATTTTAATAGTTCTTCTTATCAGCAACAAAATATCAACAATGTTTAAATTAAAAATGTCAAATCCAATTACATGTAACCATAAGCAGTCCTTAAGAAATATATTTGAAAAGTCATTATTGCATAAAATATTTACATCATTGAAACTGCATAAAAGCAACACTGTCTTGATCTAGTTTAGTTGAAAGAATGAATTAGAACCACCCTACCCCCAAATTCTATTCATCCTTAATAATGGAGACTTTATCCTTGGATTTATTCAGCATCTTCATGTCATCCAACAGCTTTCTGGGTGTTAAAATATGGGTAGAACCAATAATAACTCCACAGGATTTGTGTGCCTGAGAAACTTCATAAGCACAACGCATTTCAGAGTACGTAATTCCTCCGATAACAAAAACAATCAGCGTGGACCCATTTTTTCGGTCTTCCAAATAATTAGCTCTGGGTTTCTGGCGAGCACTTATAGCTCCTGAGCCATTTCACACTGCTGGGCACTGGGAATAATATGGCCATTCCTTTGAATCTAATCTATTATCAATGGCATCCTCCAAAATATCTTTGACATAACGTGTTTATCGAGAGGGTTGAAAAGTTTCTTCTGCAGACTGATCCTTTCTTGACGGTTTGCCTTGTGGAGACAGGACGGGGAGGGACAACGGGTACACCAGGGTAACTCCAGTTACGAATCATGTTACTCCCATTTTCTATGTTTACATTCTGGGTCCACCTATCCAGATTTTCTTCCATTGTTCCATTATTACTGAAGATATAGAGCAGGATTGCTCGTATCTTATCATAATTGTCATGGTTTTTGCCGAGCAGAACTGGCAGGAGCACTTGAATGCTTCACCTTCTGTCTTTCTGCGTCCGTTCCCAGCGCCAGGTCCTGTTCAGTTTCACAGAGCTTTCCTGTATTAGAGTTGAATTTATCCATGCCATCTTCTGCTATGTTAAGATGGACAACTTGCTTAGTAATCTGTTTTTTTTTTTGTTTGTTTGTTTGTTTGTTTTTTTTTTTGGAAATGCGGCATCTTTTTTGTTAGTTGGGCAAGAGCACTAAGTGATGTCTCTTTTTCTGTTGCTTTCCTTGTTGATGAAATTTCCTTCATAAGCTTCAGAATTTCCTCTAATATAACTGCAATAGGCCGGTGTCGAATTCTGACCCAGAGGTTGTCATCTTCTTCAAGGATTCCCTCCTTTTCTTTCCCATCAGTTTTATATTTGTGCGTATCATTCTCAATCAGCAGTAGATCATATGCCATTGCCTGAAACGTCAGTTCATGGAGGACAATGGACACAGACTCAAAGCCATGGTCAATTATTAAGAGCTGGGAATGAGTTCTACCCTTTATTAGGCTCTTTTCATCAGTCTTGTAGTAGTTTTCAAGTTTTTTTGTTTTTTCAACAAGTTGGGCAAGTTTACTGGCATTATCTAGAGGTTTACTTTTATACCTTACTCCAGGATTTTCATCAAGGCTAGCACACACAGTAACTCTCTGTTCAGCCATTGCTTCCATTACAGCATCTTTTCCATTTGCATTACTAGACCTGGACTGTATGAATGCATCTGGTACATCTAGAGTGTATACCCGAGATTCAAGCAGAATGAAGGAAATGCTTATTTCTTGACGTTCTCTTATTGACTTGGAGCAAGAAAACTTAATTTTGTTAGAGACTATCAGACAAAAGTCAGTGAAGTATATGTATGCTGCTTTATATTTATTCTCCGACTTACTTGGAAAGTCACGTATAAAACAGTCTACAGACTTTGATGTTGGAGAGATAAAGAGCTTTCATTTGTCAGACAGGTTCCTGAACCTTATGAATATTCTCTACAACAGTCATACCCTCTGTCAGAAGATCTGTCATTTTGCAGCACGGTGCCAAAAGCTTTGTAGTAAATTCATCTAAAAGCATTGTCTTCCATTCGTCGTCTTGCTTGCAGTCATCAAACACTGTTGCTTTTATTTTCTGCCAATGCACGCTCTTCAGCCCCCGTTCTGGCTCCGGCTCTGGCTCCGGCTCCGGGGGCGCCTCCTCCCGCGGGCTGGCCACCTACCTCAGCGAGGCTTTGGGGCGCTCCACTGGCCCGGCCCCCCGCCCTGTATGACAGGTCTTGAGATAATAACTGAAGATGACTATTTCTTTCCAGCCTTTTTTTCTGACTGATATGGAATGATTCTTTAGGACACTGTGGTGGTTCCTAAGATTACCAGAACTACTCACACCATATTTATTCATGTCCCAGGCACAGACGGAGTCAGGTTTCCTAACAAGTCATTCAAACATTAGAGAAAAGCTGACTCCTTCTCCTTTACCTTTTCCTTCTCCTTCTCTTTCTCCTTGTCCTTCTCTCCTCTTCCTCCTCCTCCTCCTAATATATTTTTATTGATTTCAGAGAGGAAGGGAGAGGGGGAGATAGAAACATCAATAAAGAGAGAGAATCATTGATTTTCTGCCTCCCACACACTCCCTACTGGGGATCTAGCGGCAACTCAGGTATGATCCCTTGACCAGAATTGAACCTGGGACCCTTCAATCCACACAGGCCAACCCTCTATCCACTGAGCCAAACCAGCTAGAAGCTGATTTCTTAGCAGTCTGAATCTTCAAACTCTAAAAAGAAAAGTGAGCAAAAGCAGAAATGAAATAAACCAATAAAACATCGAGTCACTCTAAAGGGAATGTTTTTATTTTTTATTTAAACTGAAATAAACTGGAAATGTCTAGTCTGTTTCCAATGAGAAAGTTTAAAATAATGAAGAGAATGGACTAGTTAACGGGAAAGGATTGCTGAGGGATTAGATAATAATGCGACATATTAACGTGTTTTCCAGTCTGCAAGAGATTGTTTGTTGCAAATAGGAGAAAATAGATAAAAAGTCAAATCCCTCCTTTGCCAGTGCGACCACCAGTTTGATTCCCAGTCAGGGCACATACCCAGGTTGCGAGCTCAATCCCCAATAGGGGGGCTTGCAGGAGGCAGCCAGTCAATGTTTCTCTCTCACATCAATGTTTCTCTCTCCCTCTTCTTCCTCTCTTTCTCAAATCAATAAAAGAACACATTTTAAGAAGTATAGATGTGAAGACAAGGAAAGGAAAAGAATGAGGTGGTGGCTTGATCAAGGGAGAATTTTCTTATTTAGAGGGGGAAAGGAGCAGACAGAGAGGGGAGAGATGAAAGAAAATGATTTCTGAGGAGCCAGGGGTGAGTCCTACCCACACGCAATTAATTTAGCGTAGAGGCCACATGATTTGATTAAAAGACCATTAGAAGGAGAATCAAAAGCCCTTTGCTCCAGCTTTGCCTTTGGTACTCACCAACTGAACGAGCTCTCTGAACATCAATTTCATCATCTTTCAATAAAAAGATGGGGAAATATGTGATTTTCTTCATCAAAAGTTAACTAAGAGGAGAGTGTTGAAGAAAAAGCAGCACAGGAAGACACACAATGTGCTGGGACAGGGCGCTGGAGGAGAGCGCTCTGGGAGCTACCACCCATGCCTGGGCCCCTAGTGTGAGCTGGCCACTTCCAAGCTGGAGAGAACTGCAGAGCCAGCCTGCACTAGTGGCCCCCGTTACTCACTTCATCGTTGTCCTTTCCCCAACTGTCATGGCTGAGCAGGCCTCTGTGGTCTGTTTTCTAAGCCAGAAAGAACAGGCTGAGTCCCACTATTGGTCCTTTTGTATCCAGACTCACAATCAGCAAGTTAATAAAGTCTCCAAGATTAGTATCAGTTTGAAAGGCAAAATGCACACAAAACAATTAATTAATATCATTAAAACAAATGCACAGCCAAGGATGGAACTGGATCCAACAGACAAAATGGGTTAAAAAAAATTTTTTTTTTAAAGGAATCCTCTAATTGAAAACTGGCAGCAGCTGAAGGCACAGGATAGTTAAAACAGTATCTTATCAGAAAATTAGCAAAATGTAATTTTTATTGGGTTTTACAGATGTTATTTTTAACCACATCAAAAATCCCACCTCATGGCTATTGGTACAAATTGTCATAATTACTATAATTTGAAGTCTGAAGGCTGTTGAGATAGTTATCTCATCCCCAGACTAAGTCTGCATTGGTTGAGCAGCCAGGAGAAAAAGCTCGTGTTTTTGTACTTGGTCTAGACTTCATTTGTATCCTTTATCCAATCTCATTCTTAGGAATATTGAAGAATAATTTTTATTTCCCTACCTGAAACACTGGAGAAAATCAGGAGGTTAATATTAAGAGTGCTGAGGTCACCTTTAATTAACATACCAATCACCTCACCTCCAATCTGCAAGTAAAGTATTGCATTTTGTTCTATTTTTATATTTCCTAGTGAACTCGATCATATTTAATGCATATACTAAATCCTGGGCATAATATATTCAACAACCTACATAAGCATGGCTGATAACACTGAAATAAGAAGAAGCTTTTAATATCCCTGATATCCAATTTAATATATTTCCTTGTATCATACTTAACTCCAGGGAGTAAAAATATGACTAAATACGTCCAAAATACATCTTATCTATAAAGCAGAGAACAAGATCAAGGAATGCCTGAGAGGAAATTCTGTGGGTAACTTGTATTCACAGATTCATGGTGATATCAAATAATGAAAACAATTATGACTGTGTTACAATTTATATTTGGGGTTGGATTGGCAG
>PVJN01039248.1:0-19901 GCA_004026805.1 Lasiurus borealis
GGGGGAAGGAGTAGGGCTGCTGGGGGAGGGTCGGACTCTGTTTCTTCCCTTCCATGAATTCACCACCTGCCGAGCTGTCATGCCAAAGTCCAACCTGGTTGAGTTCTCAGCTGGAAAAGGGTTTCTTACAAAAGCAGGACGGGAAAGCTGGAAATGCCTGTTTCTAGCAGCCTTTAGAACAATGCAAAGGGTGGAAACCGCCAGCTCACAGGGGGCTCTGTTCCTTCTAGTATTTAGCTAGCTCTAGTTTTGGGGTGCTACGGTCTCCCCTTCTGCTTTCCCTTGGAACTTGGCCCGTATGTGCTAGGCACTCAGCATAGTTCACCCTCACCCCCACTGCTTGCTAGCTAGATATGAACATGAATGGGTCAGGACCACCAGGGAGGCCCACGTCTGTGCATTTCCCATGTGCATGTCCATGTGTAGTTGTGCGTGTGTGTGCATATGTGTGTATGTGCGCTGGTTCCCATGAGGTTGGAGGCTTCAGCCTATGGCACTAAGATCTATTCCCCATGTGGCCATGGATACTGGGCCTGGATTTGAATCCTGGCTCTGTGATTGCCCCAGGCCCCTCAATTACTTCTGTGGCACCAGCATCCCTGCGAGGGATCAGTAAGGAGTGGGTGAAATTAGAGCCAGGACAGATGGTGGCAGGCACTTAGGGGAAATCCAATTAACTCAAGTTACGATCACCCCCACACATCTGATGGAGAGTTGGCAGGATGGCTGTGGAACTCTGGACTCCGGGTCACCAGGAAGGCTCCCTAGACCCACCCCAAAGGGAAAAGCTGGGCTCCCAGGAAATGGACTAGGGAAGAGCCTGGGGATGTGGGAAGAGGCTGAAGCCACCCCTGGGCTGACTTTGGTGAACCCATTGGAGGCTTGTCCCACTGAGAGTGTATCGTGAGGGTCACAGAAGGCTTTCCAGCTTGAGGAGTCACCAGGCACCCCTCAAGAGCAGGGCACCAAAGGGCCTCAAGTCTCCTGCTCCTTCCCAAAGGCCAACTGAGAGGCCAGACTCCCTGAAGACAGATGTCATCCCCCAGTGGTGACAGCAGTAACTCAATGACTGAGCGGAATGTTCAATAGATTGAACATTGCAAAGCAAAACCACATCTCCACGTGCGGCATTGCTGCCCATTTCCATGTCCCGTTCCTTCAGCCAAGAATCTATGGATGAGGACAGTCGGGGGAGGGGCGCTAAAGGCATGGGCTGGGGTGGGAACCAGGTGGAGGGGAGCTATGGGGGGGGGGGAAGGGAAGAAGAACAACTATAATAATCTGAACAATAAAGATTTTTTTTTTAAAGAAGAATCTGGATGAGCTGTCTCTGTTGCCTGGGGCAGCAGCTGAGAAGCCTGTGAGACCTGTTCAGACCCCTGGGGGCAGCTCCGGCCATCTCAAGTCAGTCCTTCTGGGGTGAGGCGGGGGCAGGCCCCCAGCGTATGGATCTCCTGAGGGAAGCAGGAGGGAAGAGGCTGGTCACTGTCGCTGAGCAGATACCACCCCAGCTGCAGCTCCCAGGAACTGGAGACTCTCCAGGACCTCCCACACGCTGGCTCCTGCCTGGTCTGCTGCTGCCTCTGAGCGGCCTCCTGGTCTTGTCTGAGGGCAGCTGTTGTCCCTTCTGAGCCTCAGCCTCCCCAGCAGGGACGTGGCCGGCAGCAGCCTCTCTCTCAGGTGTGGCTGTGAGGGGGGGACTCAAGTGGGTGGATCGAGTGCCCCAGAAGGTAAATACAGGTGCCTGATGCACTTTCTGCCAACATTTGTAATTACCCTCCATAGGGCCCAGCATAGTGCCCAGAGATCAACAAGCGATCGCTGAATAAAAACAAAAAACGCCAACACAGTCACACAATCGCTGCAGACACCTATATCGCGGCCGCTGAGCTGTGGATCTCACAGCACCCAGCAGGGGCAGGGCCAGTGTCCTTCGAGGCTGGGCAAGGAGGGGACCCAGCAGTCCCACCTCACACACCTATTACCTGCAGCCTCTCGGTCCTCACTTGTCCCTGAGTTGGAAATGACTTTGTGACCCTGTCCTGGAGGGGCCTGGTTTCCACCCCTGAGTTCCCAGCTATAGGGTTACTTCATGGAGCTGGTCAGGCTTATGAGGAGTGGTCCTCCTGTGATGGTGTTGATCCCATGCAGGTGCACCTCACACCACAACCGCTAACTTACCTCTTCTTTCTCCACTGTATCTTGCTGCTGGGGTTGATAGCAATCTCCAGTACAGTGTCTGGGGGCAGAGGGGGTCATCATGAGTGCCATTTAAAAATACAGTTAGTGAACAGAGCGGGGTCAGGGGTCAGGTGTGGGATGGGGCCTCTGGACAGTGTCACCATGTGCAGGTGTTGGCAAGTCCAAGCACCCCCTTCTCCTCCCAATAAAGCTTACTTTTCTGGAACTGGAAAAGGAAGGCAGAGTTAAGTTTGTGAGGAGTCCCTGGGGTTGTCAGAATCCTTTACTCATTAACTCAATAATGCTGAGAATGTTCGCATGGCCAAGGTGCCCTCAGCCCCAGGCTGGAATGAGTCTTGCCCCACATCCTGCATTTTGGGGCCTTGGGGTCTGAGAAGAGTGTATCCTGGCCCAGCAGCCCCCTCCCTCCCCGCTGGCTTCTGGGGTGTCCCCCACAGGAGCACTGGCAGGTGCAGGATGGGCACTGTGGCCAGCCATCCAGGGACAGGAAGGGCTCTTTTCTCCACTCAGACCTGACACCAGCTCAGCGTCAGGAAACCCCCCACCCCGGCCAGGAGCTCCGGCTGGCACAGGGGGAGGAGAACCAGGGGCTTTGTCTTTGCACTCACTCTCCTTCGAGAACCCCACCAGGCTGCCCATGTGAGGGCCACCTTCAGTGGGCTTTCCATTTATATTCCTGATTTTCTCAATGGCCTGAAAATTCGTTGTAGTGTTAATGCGCTGAATGTGAATCCAAAGAGCAGTGTGCCTTCCCCAGCCAGTGCCGGCATCTTACTAAGTGTGTGGTGTGCCGTCTGTAATTCTGAATTGTGCGTGTGGCCCGAGGCTAACACAGAACCGAGTAATATTTCTCAGGTAGACCTGATGTGGCACAGTCGTGTTGGCTCTGTCCTTGGCGGAGGCCTGGCCCCTGACCCACATCTCTAGTGGCCACCATCAGAGGAGAGGTGCTCAGGCAGGCAGCCTGAGGGGCCGTGTTTATCTGTTTTCAGCTTAAATGTAAGCTACGGGGCCTCAGTGCCTGATTGTGGGAAGTTAATCAAGATAGTCCTCCCAGGAAGAAGGTTCTCCTGCTTCTTAATATCCCCCTAGGGGTAGCACCCTGTGCCTCCATCAAGGGGAGCAGGGACGGTCTGAGTTCCCTGGACAGCCTGGCCCTGAACCTACCATCCTGCCATGAAAGCTTCTCGGGTAGCCCATGGCTGGGCCCAGGAAGGATGCCTGTGCGTGCCATGGCGAAGGTTTGTGCATGCCAGGAGAGGTGTGTGCATGCCAGGAGATGTGTGTGCATGCCGTAGTAGATGTGTGCATGCCGTAGTGAATATGTGCATGCTGTGATGAGGGCATGTATAAGCCATGGTGTGGGGGCAGGTATGGCATGGAAGATCCCTCCTTCCTATTACCCCAGCCCAAAAATCAAAACTAAAGAAAATAAATGACAGCTTTTCCCTTTTGCTTTCATGGGGCTTGGGGTAGAAGCACTCAATGCACGTTCCTTGCAGGAGCCCGATTTTTATCTTTATAATAGCCCAGAAAAGTCTAGACTATATATTATTTTACAACGAGGAAACCAAGTCTAAAAGAGATAAAATACTAATAATAACTTGTAGTAAGTGCCAAGACAGGTCCCTCCTTCAGAAAGCCGTCCAATGTGCAGCCATGTGACTCTGACCCCCCTAAACTCCTCTCCCCCCGCTCCCTCCTGTAGGTGTGGCTCCATGAGGGCCCCTGCAGCTGAGGGCAGGGGGCGGCTGAGGCCATGCAGCAGGGTCTGCCTTTGGCTCCTGACTCTTCTGCATTTGAGGCACACAGTGGGATGGAGCGCCACAAAAGGTGTCTTTGTTCCCTGTGTTTGCCTCCAGGAGCTTTTGTCTGCATTTGCCTCAGTTGAGCTTTCTAGAGACTCGGTGCCCCTGCTGGACCTCTGGGCTGGCGGCCCTTTGTCCTCAGGCTGCGCTGCATTAGTATAAAAAATCAATAGTCCCATTGCTTCCTGCTGCTCTGAGGCCTGTGACAAAGTCCTGTCTTCGGTGGATGGTGCTCACAGCACCCTGATAGAGGAACCATGGGGACATGGCAGCCACGTGAGCACGCACAGCCTTGTTTACGATGCCATGGGACATTGTCCACACGTGTGTCTGCAGGAAGATGTGCTCAGAGGAAGTGACCTTGCTGGGATTTTTTACATGAAACTTAAAGGTTAATGAAATCCAAACTCTCCCTCGTTCAGAGCATCTGTGTACCAAATCCTTGTAGTCTTTTGGGGGGTCCTCCCAACCCCCATCCCCATGCCAAAGTGAAGTGTCTGCATCTTTGCTTCAGTGGACTTTACAGTGAATTTGATGGTTAGGGTCGATCCCCAGACCTGCAGCCAACCACAACCCCAGTTGAGGACGAGATTTTTCTTCTCTCGCAGTAGCTTCCAGTGAAGTAATGAACCTTTCATGTTCCTGAAACTTAAAAGCCTTGATAAAAAACACATCTCTGATTTGCCCAGTCAATCAGACCTTCCGTTCCCTCATTCTGAGAGGGGGGCCACCGCATGTGCCCTTCCACGTCCCTGTCCCATCTTGTTCAGGAAAAGGGAGCTCGTGTGGCGCTGGTCTTCTCTGCTTTTCCCAGTGCGCCTGTCTCAGGAGCTCAGAAGCCTGTGTTGAACAAGGTCTCAGTGACAGGATCATCAGCTACCTACTGACGTTGTGCCCATGTGTCATCAGCTTGATGCATGAGTGGGCTCTGCCTTCCCTCTTCTGGGGTCCTGGCCAGCCCCGACCTCCACCCAGTTCACCCCCAACTCCAGGTGCTGCTTTTAAAGACTTTGCCCCTCCCCCGACCAAATTTACCTGTCCTGGACCCTCCGCTTATCTCACACCTGTTCTAGCTTCACTTAAAGATAGTGACGCTATTTTCAGATCAGCAGAAATCATCCAATCTGAAGAATTTATCTAATCTGTAAATTTGTATATTTCACTAAACTGGGGGCATTTGGCCATCATTTCTTTAGATTTTTTTTTTTCTACCCCATCCTTTCTCTCCTTTTTTTCTGGGACTCCCATTACTCATAAGTGGACCTTTTGCCATTGTCCCACAGGCCACTGAGGCTCTTGTTTTGTAATCTTCCTTCTCTTTGTTCTTCAGATTGGATCATTTCTATTGACGGGTCTTCAAGTTCAGCATCTCTTCTGTCATCTCTGTCTGCTATTAAAAGCCCACCCACTGGATTTTTCATTCAGATAATTGAATTCTTCAATTCTAGAATTGCCATTTGGTTCATTTAGATATCATCGATTTCAAGGGCCAGTTGACTACAACCTATGGGTTGATCACCTAATTTTGTAAATATAGTTATATTAGAATACAGTTGTGTGTTATGGCTGTTTTTTGTGCTGAATGGTAGAGTTGAGTAGTTGCAAAACAGACTGTATAGCCCGTAAGCCTAAATGTTTTATCATCTGTTGCTTTTTTGGCCTTTTATTTCACCCATCCCCCATTTTCCTATCCTTTGGTAGCCATTGGCTTGTTCTCTCTAGCCATAGGTCTACTTCTGTTTTGTTGTTGTTGTTAGTTTGTTTTGTTTTGTTTTGTTTCAGATTCCATATATAAGTGAAATCATATGACATTTCGCTTTGTCTGTTTCACTTAGCACAACACCCTCTAGGTCCATTCGAGTTGTTGCAAATGGCAAAATTTAACTTTTTGTATAACTGACAAATATTCCATTGTATATGTATATACCACATATTCTTTATCCATTTATCTATGGATGGGCATCTAGGTTGCTTCCATATCATGGCTTTTAGTAGTAATGCTACAATGAACATAGGGGTGCAAAAACTTTTCAAATTAGTATTTTTGTTTTCTTGGGGTAAATACCGGAAACAGGATTATTGCTGGTCATATGGCAGCTCTATTTTTAATTTTTTTAAAGGAAATTCCATATTTTTTATATAGTGGCTGTATCAATTTGCAATCCTACCATAGGGCACGAGGATTCCCTTTTCTTCATATCCTTGCCAACACTTGTTGTTTGTTGATTTATTGATGATAATCATTCTGACAGACGTAAGGTTATTTCATTGTGAGTGTTTTTTTGTTGTTAATCCTCACTTGAAAATATTTTTTCCATTGATTTTTAGAGAGGGAGGGTGAGAGAGAAACACCAATGTGAAAGAGACACATGGATTGGTTGTCTCCTACACAGGCCCCGATGGGGACCGGAGATCGAACTGCAACCCAGGCATCTGTCCTTGATAGGGAATCGAACCCACGATCCTTCAAGGTGCAGGCCAATGCTCCAACCACTGAGAATACTGGCCAGGGCTCATTGTGGGTTTGATTTACATTTTTCTAATGAGTAGTGATGTTGAGCATCTCTTCATATGTCTATTGGCCATATTCTCTGGAGAAATATCTATTCAGTTTCTCTGTCCATTTTTTAAACAGATTTTTAAAAATTTATTTTTGATGTTGAGTTGTATGAGTTCTTTATATATTTTGGATAGTAACCCCTTATCAGATGTATCATTGGTGAATACCTTCTCCCATTTGGTAGATTGTCATCTTGTTTTGTTGATGGGTTCCTAAACTGGGCAGAACTATTTAGTTTGAATAAGTCCCATTTTTAATTTGTTTGTTTGTTTCCCTTGCCCAAGGAGACATATCCAAAAACAATATTGCTAAGACAGATATCAAAGAGTTTGCTGCTTGTTTTTTTTCTAGGAGTTTTATGGTTTCAAGTCTTACATTTAAATCTTTAATCCATTTTGAGTTTATTTTTATGTATAATATAAGAGCGTGGTTCAATTTCTTTTTTTGCATATATCTGTCTAGTTTTCCCAGCACCACTTATTGAGGAAACTGTCTTTACTCCATTGTATTTCTTTGCCTGTTTTGTATTAGGTTCATGGACCATATATGTGAGGAGTTATTTCTGGGCTCTTTATTCTGTTCCACTGACCTATATATCTGCTTTTATGCCAATCCCATTTGCTTTAATTATTGTAGGTTTGTAATATAATTTGAAATCTGAGAGTTTGATACCTACCACAGGTTCTATCTGAGTGTGTTTTTGGCTATGCTGGGTCTTCTGAGATTTCATATAAAATTTAGGATTACTTGTTCTAATTCTCAGAGAATGCCATTGTTGTTGTATTTTTAAAAATCCTCACCCAGATATGTTTGATTTTTAAGAGAGAGAGAGAGAGAGAGAGAGAGAAATATCAATGTGAGAACAAAACATCCATCAGTTGCCCTCCACGTGTGCCCCAACAGGGGATCGAACCCAGATCCTAGGTATGTGCCTTGACCTGAAATTGAACCCCCCAAACCTTTTTTGGTATATGGGACAACACTCCAATCAACTGAGCCATCTGGCAGGGGCACTATTGATATTTTAATAGAGATTGCATTGAATCTGTATATTGCTTTAAGTATTTAGGACATTTTGACAATATTAATGCTGTCAATCATTGAGCCAGGTATAGTTTTCCATTTATTTATATCCTCTTTAATTTCGTTCTTCAGTGTCTTATAGTTTTCAGAGTATAGATCTTTCATCTCTTCAGTTAAATTTATTCCTAGGTATTTATGCTTTTTCCCCCATTTTTTAAAACTTAAATTCTTTATTGTTTAAAGTCTTACATGACTCTCCTTCCCCCACTCCCTCTCATTGACCCCTCCCTGACCACTCTCACTCCCAGCACATGCACTCACCCCCCTATAGTCTGTATCCATTGGTAATGCTCATATACATGCATATAAGTCCTTTGGTTGATCTCTTATCCCTCCACTTCCCGCCTTCACTCATAGGTTGGACACTCTGTTCAATGCTACTACTTTTGTTCATCAGATTGTTATTCATTATATTCCATAAATGAGTGAGATCATGTGATGTTTATCTTTCTCTGACTGGATTATTTTGCTTAGCATAGTGTTCTCCATTTCCATCCATGCTGTTGCAAATGATAAGAATTCCTCCTTTTAACTGTAGCATAGAATTCCATTGTATAGATGTACCACAGTTTTCTAATCCACTCTTCTGCTGATGGGCACTTAGGCTATTTCCAAATCTTAGCTGTGGTAAATTGTGCTGTTATGAACATAGGGGTGCATATATCCTTTCTGATTCGTGTTTCTGTTTTCTTGGGATATATTCCTAGGAGTGGAATCACTGGGTCAAATGGGAGTTCCATTTTTAGTTTTTGAGGAAACTCCATACTGTTCTCCACAGTGGCTGCACCAGTCTGCATTCCCACCAGCAGTACAAAAAGGTTCCTTTTTCTTTGCATCTTCACCAGCATTTGTCATTTGTTGATTTGTTGATGATAGCCATTCTGACAGGTGTGAGATGGTACCTCATTGTCATTTTGATTTGCATCTCTCAGATGATTAGTGAGTATTTATGCTTTTTAATGCAATTATAAATGGGGTTGTTTTCTTAATTTCTCCTTTTGATAATTTATTATGATACATAGAAATGCAACAAATAGATTTCTGTATATTGATATTTTTACCCTGCAACTTTACTGAATTCACTTATTAGTTCTAATAGTTGTTTTGGTGGAGTCTTTAGGGTATTCTATATATGTCATGTCATTTGCAAATAATGAAGAGTTTTACTTCTTCCTTTCCAATTTGGATGCCTTTTACTTCTTTTTCTTGTTTGATTGCTCTGGTTTTCATTATTTCCTTCCTGCTGTTTACTTTGGGTTTTGTTTATTCTTCTTTTTCTACTTTCTTTAGGTTCAAAGTTATTTTTCATTTTTTGGAATTTGTCCTGCTTTTTGAGATAGGCCTATATAGCATTAACTTCCTTCTTAAAACTACTTTTACTACATACCATAAAATTTGGTAAATTGTGTTTTCATTTTCACTTATCTTAAGGTAGTTTTCACTTCCTGCTTGCTTTACCTTTTGATCCATTGATTATTGGTATTCTAGCAAGTTGTTTGGCCTCTTTGTGTTTTTTCCTGTAATTGATTTCTAGTTTCATGTTATTGTGTTCAGGAAAGATGCTTGATATGATTTCAGTCTGCTTGAATTTATTGAGGTTTGTTTGTGGCCTGATATATGATCTATCCTGGAGAATGTTCCATGTGCACTTTTACAAATGTGTATTTTGTAGTTTTTAATTAATGAAATGTTCAATAAATGTATTTTAAGTTGATCTAGTCTAATGTGACATTTAGGGCCATTATTTCCTTATTAATTTTTTTTGTCTGGATGATCTGGCCACTGATGTGAGTGGGTTATTAAAATGCCCTACTGTTCTTGTATTAGTGTGAATTTCTTCCTTTATGTTTGCTAATACTTGCTTTATATATTTAGGTGCTTCTCTCTAGGGTTCATAGATATTTATGATTGTTATATCTTCCACTTGAATTAATCCCTTTATAATTAGGTAATGTACTTTTTTGGTCTTTTTTTTTAAATTGTTTTAAAGTCTATTTTGTCTATTGCTACTCCTGCTTTCTTTTCACTTCTATTTGTATGGAATGTCTTTTTCTATCCCTTCACTTTCATTCTGTGTATCTGTGTGTGTCTTTCCATTTGAAGTGAGTGTCTTGTAGGCAACATATAAATGGGTCATTATTTTAAATCTATAAAGTCCATATTTTTTAATTGTCACATTTAATTTATCTACATCTAAAGTAATTATTAAGTACTAGAGGTCCAGTGCACAAAATTTGTGCATGGGGGGAAGGGGCAGTGTCCTTCAGCCCAGTCTGCTCCCTCTTCAATCTGGGACCCCTTGAAGGATGTCGACTGCCTACCTGAATCAGGCATAAATGGGCAGTCAGACATCCCTCTCACAATCCAGGACTGCTGCTCCCAACTGCTCACCTGCCTGCCTTTCTAATTGCCCATAACTGCCTGCCAGCCTGATCACCCCCAAACCACTCCCCTGACATCCTGATTGATGCCTAACTGCTCCCCTGCCAGCCTGTTTGCCCCTAACTTCTCTCCCCTGTGGGCTGGGTCACCCCTAACTGACCTTCCCTGTAAGCCTGGTCACCCCACACTGCCCTCCCTTGCAGATCTGGTCCCTGCCAACTGTTCTCCCCTGCTGGCCATCCTGTGGTGGCCATTTTCTGTACACATGGTGGCAGAATCTTTTGACACATGGGGGCAGTCACCTTGTGGAGTGATGGTTAATCTGCATGTTACTCTTTTATTAGATAGGATAGAGGCCTGGTGCATAGGTGGGGGCGGGGCCAGCTGGTTTGCCCTGAAGGGTGTTCCAGATCGGGGTGGTGGTTCCCTGGGAGCATGGGGTGGCCTGGGCAAGGGGCCTGTGGTGGTTTGCAGGCTGGCCACGCCCTCCAGAAATCCAAGCGGAGGGCCTGGTATCTGGGATTTTTTTTTATCTTCTACAATTGAAACTTGGTAGTCTGGAGTGGAGACAAGCATTCTGCTCACTCTGTGGCAGCAGCCATTGAAACTTTGTTGCCTTAAGTGGAGACCTGGGCCTGCCAGGGTGTGTGGAAAGGGTGGCTTCCTCCATTGCAGGGGGCAATCCAAGCCTCCCTCCTGCTCTCTCTGTGGCCATAGCCATCTTGGTTGGGTTAATTTGCATACTCATTCCTGATTGGCTGGTGGGCATGGCTTGTGTGTGGTGGGGATATGGTCAATTTGCATATTGCTCTTTTATTAGATAGGATGTACTTAACTGCCATTTTGTTGTTGTTTTTTTAATATTTATATTGATTTTGTTTGTTTTAGAGAGAGAGGAAGAGGTAGAGAGAGACAAATATCAATGTAAGAGATTGGTTACCTTGCATTTGAGGACCAAACCTACAAACTGGAAATGTGCCCTGACTGGGAATTGAACCAGTGACTTTTTTGTGCAAGGGACAACACTCAACTAATTGGGCCATACCAGCCAGGGCACCATTTTGTAAATTGTTTGGGTTTATTTTTGTAGCTCTCTGTTCTTTTCTTCCTCTTAAATCTTCCCCTGTGGTTTCCTGGTTATCTTTGGTGTTTTGTTTTGTTTTTGAATGTGGAAGTAAAATACTACATTTTTACTCCCCCATCTATGCTTTATGCTTTTGATATCATATTTTAGATATTTTTGTTTTATGGATCTTCTAACTAGTTACTGTAGTTTCAGTTGATTTTTGGTACTTTTGCCTTTATAATAGGTATTTTTAATATCTGATTCACTGTACTTATTAAATATTTGGATTTATCTGTGAGAATTTTTTCTTTCTCATATTTTCTTATTTCTGATTATAGCCTTTTTTTTCTGCTTAAAGAATACCCTCTACCATTTCTTGCAAAGCTAGTTTAATGGTAAGGAATTCCTTTAGCTTTTGTTTGTCTGGGAAAGTCTTTATCTCTCCTTCAATTCTGAATGATAACCTTGCTGGGTAAATTATTCTAAGCTGTAGGTTCTTTTTGTGCCACTCCCTTCTGGCCTGTAACTATTACTTCTGAGAAATCAACTGATAGCCTGTACTTTCCTTTGTATATACCTAGTCAATTTTCTCTTGCTGCCTTCAAAATTGTCTCTTTATTTTTAACTTTTGCCATTTTAATGACAATAGTTCTTAGTATGGGTCTCTTTGTTTTCATTTTGTTTGGAACTTGCTGTGCTTTTTAGTCCTGGATTTCTGTTTCTTCCCTAAGTTAAGAAAGTTTTCAGCTGTTTATTTCTTTAAATAAAGTTTCTGTTCCTTCCTTTTTTTCTTCTCCTTCTGGAATTCCTATATGCAAATGTTTGCATACTTGATGTTATTTCTGAGGTCCATTAAACTACCCTAATTTTTTAAACTTCCATTTTCTTGTTGCTATTCTGATTGGTTGGTTCCACTGGTCTGTCTTCCAGGTTGCTGATTTGTTCTTCTGTTAGAGAATTTTTCACCTCAGTTATTATATTCTTCAGCTCTGCTTGGTTCTCTATTATATTTCCTCACTCTTTGATGGTTCTTTATTATACTTCCTCACTCTTTGTTGAAGTGTTCTTTACGTTTCTTTATTCTGCTCGATTTTGGTGAGAATCCTTATGACCATTTCTTTAAATTCTTTACCAGGCAAATTTCTTATCTCTGTTGGCTTAAGATATTTTTCCTGGTTTGTTTTTTTTCCCCCCTTCATTTGAGAGATATGTTTCTGCCTTTTCATTTTGTGTGGCTTTCTAAGTTTGATTATATGAATTAGACAAAATAGCTCTCTCCGAGTCTTAAAAAAAGTGGCCTTGTATGGAAGCAACTTCTGTGAAGGCTGTGTGTGCTGTATGTTTTTGGAGGCTGATTGGAGCCTGACAGGAGCCCACAGAGCCTGGGGCACTGGCTTGTTGGGCTGGAGCACCTCTGGGCAAGGAGGCCAGGTACATGTGGTGACACCTGTTGATCCTGCTTGCTCCCTTTAGTCAGAGCAGAAATGGGCTCTGAGCAGTGTGGCTGGGAATATGCTACTGTGATCTTGTAGGTAGGCCAAAGCACCTGAGTAGCCCTTGTCAAGGTGGAGAGGGACATAAGCAAGGGTCCTCACTGGCACCCTCCACCCTGGAGAATTCCTGCAGCTCACAGGAACTTCCACAATTTCCAGGACTTCTCTATCTGGTCTGTTTCTCTGATTTGTTATTCAAAGGCTGTTCACTCCTCCCTCAATTGTCTCTCAGAAGAAATTTTTTTCTATATACATGTGTATTTCAGTGTGCTTGTGGGAGGGAGTGAATTCAATATCCTCTTATGCTGCTGCCATCTTGAACCCCACTATCTAGCCCTTGAGGAAAAATGTGCCAATCCCTGTTCTATTACACTGCTAAGATTTACAGTTTGTTAATTCATTATATTTTCCTTTACATCCTTAAGCACAATTTCTTTATTTAAAAATAATATATTTTTATTGATTTCAGAGAGGAAGGGAGAGGGAGAGAGAGATAGAAACATTAATGATGAGAGAGAATCATTGATAGGCTGCCTCTTGCACATCCCCTAGGCTTAGGTGTACCGGTTAATAATGCAGATTTTGTAATCAAAGAAAAATTTGAAGAAAAACACCCAAAGTGCTATATGCAAAGGAATGTCCATTGTTAGTTACACATTTTCTCCATATTTCAGGTCATTTGTGGATACCGTCCCAATAGATGTTTTCTTGTTTTGAGGCAAACCATTTAGAGACCCAATTTTCCATTTCTTCATATGTTTTGAAGTGCTGCTCAGAAAGTGCATGTGCCATCGATCAGAACAAGTGGTAATCTGAGGGAGCAAGGTCTGGTGAATATGGTGGGTAGGTTAATATGTCCGAGGCAAGATCTTTTAACATGTTTTTAACTGTTTTTAAAGTGTGTGATGGTGTGTTATCATGAAGCAAAATTACTTTGCTGTGTCTTCTGGAACATTCTGGTCGTTTTACAACCAAAGCATGGTTCAAATGGATTATTTCTCGTCAGTAGTGATCAGTATTAATGGTTTCACCTGGTTTTAGAATCTTACAATACACCACACCTTCCTGATCCCACCAAATGCAGAGCATTGTCTTCTTTCCAAAGAAGATGTTGAGGGTTGACCTGGATTAACCCATGATTTTATATATTTGGGATTTTCAAAATAAATCCATTTTTCATCACCAGTCACAATTTGATGCAAAAAGACTTTCTTTTGTGCCTTTGAAGCAACATTTTACTGACAACTTTTTGGTTTTTCCATTTGTCTTTCATTCAATTGATGTAGGTGGCACCCATTTTCCTTCCTTTAAAATCTTTCCATTGCTTGTAAATGATCAGAAATTGTTTGCTGAGCAACGTTTAATCTTTCTGCAATTTGTTTGAGTTTGACACACATCTTCATCCAATAATGCTTGTAATTGTTGGTGTTCAAACTTTATTGGTTGAACTGGACGTTCTTTGTCTTTCACATTGGAATCATCACTTTGAAAGCATTTAAACCAGCGTTCACAAGTATCTTGAGATGGAGCATGGTCACCCTAAGCTACCTGAAGTATATGATAACTTTCAGCAGCACTTTTCTTCAAAATAATGAATTAAAACTTCTCGCAAATGCTCTTTTTTTTGGCACAAAATTCGACTTTTAAACAATATATTTTTATTGATTTCAGAGAAGAAGAGAAGGAGAGAGAGAGATAGCAATACCTTTGATGAGAGGGAAACATTGACTGGCTGCCTCCTGCACACCCCTTACTAGGGATCAAGTCTGAAGACTGAGCTTGTACCCTTGACTGGAATCAAACTTGGGACTCTTCAGTCCACAAGCTAATGCTCTATCCACTGACCCAAACCGATTAGGGCCGAAATTCGACATTTTTAAGCGTAAAAATATTTATGAGGTTAACACCTTCAGAAAATTTGGCATATGACGTTTTGAAGCTTGCTGTCAATACAACAAAACAACATACATATCAAATCTCACATATATCAACCTATGTGTAACTCCATCTATTGAAAAATTACGCATTAGTAACTGGTACACCTGACACTCTGGGCTCATCAGTGTTCATGATGAAGGGATGCAGGGTCTCCCTGTCCGTCGGACATGAGGGACGGATGGAGAGACCAACCCTTCCATCATCCTCATGTCTGCTGCTCACAATGTCTCAGAACTGGCATCTACTGCTTTCCTAGGAAGGCACTAACAATTTTCACTTTTTAATTTAAAAGTTGACAAAGATTGCTGGAGGTGTGTAAACATGCATTGTTTAAAACACTTGTGGTTTGTGAGCAGAAGGGCCAGTCCTCCAAGCCCTGTGCACGTGATGCCTGAAGCAGCCACCTCCCTACCTGCCAGTGCACACCTGCCAGGGGACAAGGGCTCCCTCCTCAGCCCTCCCCAGCGCGAGGCCAGGGTCTCACTCGGCTTCGTCTGACGGTGACCGCAGAGCACTCATCTGGAACATCCTTTCTGGCAGGAGGTGTGAGGTCAGTTAGATAATATTGCGGACACTATAAATATCATTGCCTCCTGCCCTGGACTCGGCTGACACATTTACTATTATTCCTCGCAGGGTGCCGAGTGAGCACAGCCGGTGTGTGGAGGTCAGAGAGGAGTAGACTGGTGGGGAGCGGGTACAGAGCCAGCCCCTGTCCTGGAGCAGTGCTGAGGGGGACCCTGTGCCTTGTCTGTACAGTTAATGCTGGGGACCCACCTATATGTGTATCTGTGTGTCTGTGTATATCTGTGTCTGTGTGTCTCTGTGTGTGTGTGTGTATCTGTCTGGGTCTACATGTGTTCATGTTATATCTCTCTGTGTGTATGTGTGTCTGTGTGTACCTGAGTGTGGCATTTCAGGTCCAACCCTTACTTGCTCCTCCTCCAAGCGATGTGGCTTCCCATCCCTCGGCAAAGGTGTTGCTGTTTGCTCTGCTTAGCTTGTCCAGGGGGTTGATTTACGGGCTTACACACGTTAAAGTAAAACCAGGGGATTTACTGTGCTGCTGCATTTGCGTGGACTCAGCTGAAATCTTGTGGAGGGAGCCCGGGAGGTGGCAACCACGCAGGGCTGACCCAGGAGGAGGGCCAGGCTGGGTCTCGGCGGGCATGGCACCCATCAGCCATGGCCTTGCTGAGCCCCTCGGTGCCCGCTCTGTCCGGGGCCTTCTCCAGACCTGGCTGGGCGGCTGGGCGGCTGGCCAGCGCCTTCTGACCTTTGACATTGGTCAGAGATGGTAATTAGAACTGAAAATGTATGTCCCCTGTCATTCCCTCCCTGTGGCCCCGCTGTTTGCACTTAATTAGCTGTCACTCTCTGGTCTGGGCAATCAGTTACCTGTGGGCTTGGAGGTCACTTTGTTCAGGTTCCTTGTTGAAAGACACCTGCCCCGGCGGGGGAGCTCTGGACCCGGCGGGCCTCGCTCTGCTGACTGGGGGTCTCATGTCCTTGGCGCACTTCGATTTTGTCCGGTGCAGAGGCTCCCATGTCGCCTCTCACTGTCCTGGTCACTTCTTGCTGTCGGCCTTGGAGTACATGTTAGTGTTTGTGGAGTTGGAGTTTACACCGGGTGCTGTTGCCAAGGAAGGAAGTATTTGAGGCGTGTGGGGAGCGATGTCTCTGGCTGTGGCTGCCAGTGTCGGCACGCAGGGTGACGTCCAGCTGGATGGCGCTCTGCCCGTGTCACACCATGAGACGCACAAAGCACAGCTCCTCCGTCCTTCCAGCTAAAGAGGGTCTGGCTTCCTCCCCAGCAAACTCAGAGTTTTTGATGCATAAGGTTACACCATTGCCCACTTCCCAATCCAGGCCACTCTGGTAGTGCATGGTCGTGGGATCCTGGGCCTTTCTCTGTGTTCGTGGCCCAGGCCTTGGACAGGCCCAATGTGGAGCCCAGAGCTGTGGGTCCAGAGGAGGCGGCCAGGTTGCTGCTCACACATGCCTGCTGGTCCCTTGTCTCTTGGGACGTAAAGAGAACAAAGGCTGGGAGGGAACGGAGGCTCTTCCCACGGCCATGAGTGTCCCGGCGGTCACGCCCACCAAGTCACGTGGTTCCTGCAGCCTGGACTGAAGTGCTGGGTCTTCTGGGGATGAGGGCAGTGGAGAGGAGCAGGGCAAGAGCCTGGAGCCCCTACCCTGACCACTCTGTGCCCTGCCCCTGCCACCTGGCGCCCTCTTTGCAAGCCTCCCCAGAAGACCACGCTGCCCGAGGTGGTGGGGGTGACAAAGCTGTTGGACTGAGGCTGCTACACAAGCGTGGGTGAGTGTTCTCCCCACCGTCACTTGCACGGGGCTGCGGGCGTGGACAGAGAGTGCAGAAAGGGAAGAAAGGCCCGTGTGTGCAGTGCTGCGGTCACCTCCTCCCGCCCCCCTCCATCACCTCGTAAATGTTCACAATAACCCTGCGACATGCGCACTATTACCCCATCCTGGCAATGCGCAGGCAGGAAGTGTGTGGCCTGCAGCAGTTGGGGTCCTGACCCAGAGCTGAGTCCGCCTGTGTCCGAGGACCAAGCCGCAGTGGCCAGGCCGGTTCTGGCCGGAGAGCCTCGCCATCAGCGGCGGGAATGATGCCGCGGGGCACTTGGAGCCAGACCTTGGCTTTCGTATTCCTAAAATGCCCATTATGTGCTTAATTGCTAAACCACTAGCAAATAGCCACTTTAAGCCGATCGAGGCTTCCGTTTAATTAGCTCATTACCATGCAGCCTGGCGTCTGAGAGGGGTCATGGGATTTGAGGAGAGCCGCCCGCGGGCCTGACCTGTCCCAGTCTGGCAAGACACGCTCCAGAAGAAATCCCACCAACCAGAGACCCTGAAATCTGGGTGAAGATGGGGAACCCAGACAATCTCAGACTGACCCCCCCACTCCCCAGTCCCCAAGCCAGAAAGATAAACCAGGCACCGAGCACTGAAGTGGACGGAAATTGCAGCTGAAAAGAATTATTTCCCCAAGAGGAGGGGAAAGAAGGAAAATCAGCATTGAGAGGTATCTTACTACAAGGATGTGCTCGAGGATGACAAAATTCTTCTGATCACCAGACAGAAAAAAAAAAAAAAGCTGGCAGGCGACTCGCCCAGGTGAAGTAAGTAAGGACAGCAGCTGATCTGCCTTCCCTCCGCACACCACTGCCTTCCCTCCGCACACCACGCAGGGGAGGTTCTGGGCCGCTGTGCAGCCTCAGGACACAACCCCGTGACACAGGCCACGGCGGACAGGAGAGCCGTCTGCAAACGCGAGAAGGCGAAACCCAGCGTGAGAACTCGTGAAGTTGGGAACAAATGCTGTGAAGAAACAGGTCACAGAGAAGGAAAGAATGGTCCCCACACGTGAAGAGAAGTTAGATGGAATCTCCCGGGGTGATAGTGCTGTTTCTCACCTGCCTGGGACGAAGACAAACCCCTGCCCCCCCACTCTGTGGGCAGATGTGACCGGCACTTGCACTCAGGTGAGCCCTCCAGTTTAAAATGCGCCCCCTCCCAGGATCCCACCCTCACGGAGTGAGCCCAGCGCTGACGGCAGAAGTTCGGAAACAAGGGCCTGTGCCAGGCGCTGTGTGCGGGCATGTTTCTTTCTCTGTGGGTAAAGAGGTCACGTGGTTTTCTTCTGTGGATGTTCGGGGCTGACTTCTGAGCAAGAGCATCCGCTCTGAAGCTGGCCTGCCTCTCACCCTCTCATTTCCCAAATTAATAAGATTGTGTAGTAACCAGCTGCCATACAGGAATGCGGCCGAGGATTAGCGATGGTGCCGGCGAGGACTTCCCGTTCCTAAAGTGCAAAGTTTGTTGTTGTTGTTGTTTTTAAGGAGAAGCCTGGTCCCAGGGCACCTTCCCACCCCACTGGCCCTGCCTCTGTCCAAGGTAAATGCACCGTGCTCATCATCCGTGGTGCGTCTCCAATTTTGGAGAGATTGTGACTAAACGCCAAGTCCTGACCACACAACCTGAGCCAGCTCTGGGGATCCCTGGCTGCCTCCTCAGCAAGGGGCCTTCCAGAGTTCAGAGGTCACTCGGTGCTCCCCAAGTGTGGACCTGAGCCCTGTGACCCTCGGTGCTATGTCTTTTGGTCACCGGATTCTGTCTTCCAAGAACCCTACAGGTCACTGGGCACCGAGCTGCGGGAGCTTTGCTGGGCTGTAAAAGGCAAGAGGACCAAGCGGGGAGGCTGCCACCAGTACAGCCTCTGCGATAGCCTGGCCAGGACAGGAAGACGGACAGAAAACCTGCATTTTTTTATAGGAACCAGTGACTCCTATGAATGGTGAATGCAGCTGGAGCCTTCAGGAGGTGGCCCCAACACCGCTGGCTGGAAGCTCCTGGGAATTCCTGGGGGCAGGAGAGGATGTCACCCCCACCCCAGAGAAAGCATTTCCTCCCCAATGGCCCAGTTGAGGACAGAGAAGTGGGGCCAGGCAGGGGCAAGGACCCCTGGCCTTCTACACCCAGCTCCTGGACACCAAGTCCGTTAGGAAAGAAGAGAAGACCATCAGCTCAGCTCTCTCTGGACATTAATAAACAATTAGGGAGAGTCCGGATGGAGGGACCCGTGCCCCAATCCTTCCCAGAGTCCACCAGGGAGGACCATTAGAAAGCAGACTCGGGGGTGGCCCCAGAGCTGCTGAGTCTGGTGTCTGGAGTGGGGCCCTGGGCCCTGCAGGGGGTTCTTGTGCTGCCGAATGTGCTCGGATGTCAGGGCCGCCAGCCACAGGGAGGGCAGGGCCTCCCAGGTCTCTTCCCAAAGCAGGGGGCAGCCCCACGTCCCAAGGCCCAGGCAGGTGGAGCGTGGTCTCTCAGGAAGAGATGACGTCGCTGTGTCCTTAACTAGCCACGTGCAAGGACCCAGCTGCTGCAGAGGGAGGGTAGAGGCCCTCAGACGCTGCCATGTGGGAGCAGAGCTGGGCCCGAAGTAGCCCTGCCGGATGCCTCCTGTCTCACCCCCATGAGGGCCTCGCCCCGGCTCAGGGAGAACTCCCTGCAGGGGCTCAGAGCCTGTGCACCTGGGGAGGCCAGGATGTTGCTCTGCTGAGCAGCCAGGCAGGGCCTGAGGGTCTCCAGGAGCCCAGCGCCTTCCACCTCTCTGCTCGGGGTGGTCGCCCTGTGGTGCCACTCATGACGGGTCCTCAGGCCTGTGGCCACATCCAGGCGCCAGCCTCCTGGGCCTTCAGGTTTCTCCATGAAGGTGGAACTCCCTCTCTGGGCTTCTGGGCGGTTCTGCTCGGGTGGGGCGAAGAGATGCTACCTCCACCCGACGTGTGTGTGTGTGTGTGTGTGTGTGTGAGTGTGTGTGTGTGTGTGTGTGTGTGTGTGTG
>PVJN01039249.1:8606-20000 GCA_004026805.1 Lasiurus borealis
GACTCCGCATATTATCTGGTTCGATAATGGGATGGGACTGATGGTTATCTCTGGGTTACTCCCTTGGGACATCTGGACCATGTCTCCTGTCTCTGTTCTCAACCCTGAGACTGTAATTACAGGATGTAACTGGGGGATATGATTTTAAGCCGAGCTGTGTTAACTCTGGCCCAATCCTGATTTTTGCAACCTTACAAATGGAGCTGGCATGACAAAGATCCTCCATGTGGATGCCTATGAAAATATGTCTTCAGCAAGGAGATGTGAGGTATTTTACCCAGAAAGGCCATAATGGGTCAGATTGAGTGTGGATGCTGGACACAACTTGGTGAGTTATTCTTTCAAGGCTCTGACTCCATTTGCTGTGTGATCAGTGACAAGTTGTTTAATTTCTTAGATTCCCTATCTGTAAAATGGGATAATACTACCTACCTTCTAGAATTGTGAGGATTAAATGAGTCACTATGTGTACAGTGCTTAGAAAAATGCTTGTTAATCATGAGTGTTAATTGTAACTTCCCACCTCATTTCCCTCCCTTTCATAGAATCCCCCAGCAAGAATAATAAATAGGATTTTAATTCTCTGGATCAGGGATCAGCAAACTACAACCCATGGCCCAAATCTGGCCCACCAAAACTTTTATACAGTCCATGAGCTAAGAATAATTTTTACATTTTTATATAGTTGAGGAAAAATCAATTGAAGAAAAAATATTGTATGACACATTAAAATTAGATGAAATTCAAATGTGAGTTTCCATAATAGTATTAGTGGAACACAGCACACTCATTCATTTACATGTTGTCTATAATGCTTCCATTCTACAACAGCAGAATTGAGGATTTGCAAAAGAGGACATAAGGCCTGAAAAGCCGAAACTATTGACTGAGATTTGCTGACCACCCCTACTCTAGATAATGCCCCAGCTGGTCTCACTGCACCCCAAGGTTCTCAATTGCAGGGACCCTAATTTCTAAGGGCTACCGTAACAAGTTACCAGAAGTTATAAATAGTAATTACCTTCAAAGAACATTTTGTGTGTGTGTGATTCCCTCTTCAATATTGGGACTGTACTGGGTAAAATGAATGCAGTGCTATCCTGTTAAATTTAAAGAGATGAAAATAAAATGGGAAGAAAGAAAAGAAAAAAGGGGAAGAAGGTGTTGGGGAGCATAAGAGACTTGGCTAGAAAATTGTAAGGAGGACATTCTGATAAAGGGGAAGAATGTGGAAGGCCGCCTGCCCTGTTTATCGGAATTCCAATTTAGAGGGGTATCTAAGGCGGGGCCCCTAATCATTCCTTGACCTTTCCAAACTAGCCTGTGCATATGCAGACCCCACCCCCCCGGGGGGTTTACTGGAATCCTATGCTTAATCCCTGATGCCCTTGCCTAGAGGACAATGTAAACCTCCCAAGATTACTCACTCTACTGAATGTATATAAAGATAAAAGTTCCAATAAAGGCCTAATGAGGCAGGCAATAGAGGGGGATGGGGGAGGCTTAGTCCTCTCTTTCAAGATCACACTGTGTCTAACTGTTCATTCACTATTCAGGGGCTGCTGATCAGCCCTGGCAAGGAGCGAGAGGGGGAGGAAGACACTACTAGAGAGGCAAGTAGGAAACAGGAATTTTTAAGTGTAACTTCTAAGAAAGATAGTGACAGAATATTCTAAGTTTGATGTTCTAAGAATGTATGCTTCAATTTTGGTAATGTTATATTTTTTTAAAAGAACAGCATAGTTAATTATACTATTAATAAAGAAGACATAAGGTTTTGCATTTATAAAAAGATAAATTTAACTAGTGCTATTAGGATGCGAATTTGAATAGTTATCTAAATTTAACATCATCTTCCAGTTTACACAGGAAGATTTGTTCAGTTCTTGTAGAATAAACAGATCTTAAGTCTAAATATGAAGTGATTCTCAAGTGGGCTGGTACTTAAGAAAAATGCCTATGTTGTCAATGATATATATACATATATCTTGATTTCAGAGAGGGAGAGAAAGATAGAAACATCAATGATAAGAGAGAATCATTGATCGACTGCCTCCTGCAAGCCCCACACTGGGGATCAAGCCCACAACCTGGGCATGCTCCCCAACTGGGAATAAAACCATGATCTCCTGGTTCATAGATTGATGCTTAATTACTGGGCTATATAATTTTTTTAAAAATATATTTTATTGATTTCTTACAGAGAGGAAGGGAGAGGGATAGAGAGCTAGAAACATTGATGAGAGAGAGACATCGATTAGCCGCCTCCTGCACGCCCCCTACTGGGGATGTGCCCGCAACCAGGATACATGCCCTTGACCGGAATCGAACCTGGGACCCTTCAGTCCACAGGCCGAAGTTCTATCCACTGAGTCAAACCGGTTTTGGCTAATTTTTAATCCTCACCTGAAGATATGTTTATTGTTTTTAGAGAGGAAGAGGGGGAAAGAGAAAGAGAGAGAGACATAAATGTGAGAGAGTAACTTTGATGATTGCCTCCCCTTCACACAGACTGGGGACAGAACCCATAACCTAGATATGTGCCCTGACTGGAAACAAACCCACAACCTTTTGGTATATGGGAGGACATTCCAACTAACTGAGCCACCCTGCCACAGCTCAATGATATTTTGATCCTAATAGTAACTGTGCTCTGGGTTATAACAAAGACTGCTTTAAGCCACACACCTCAGCAGCCCTCCTCACTCACCTCCCTTTAGGTGTTCTTTCTCCAGTGCAAAGTCTGAAGAGCCATTTGGTCAATAGAAAATGGTGCCGCCATTGAGGTTGTTCCGATCATCACTAGACCGTTCACTTTATGTCCCACCTGTCCACTGACAGATCATGCTTTCTTATACTTTATATCCTTTTTCCAGCTTTATGGAAGTATAATTGACAAAACTGTAATATATTTTAAAGTGTTCAACATGGTGATTTGGCATTCACATACATTTTGAAAGGATTCCCACAATTGAGTTAACACATCCATCACCTCATATATTTATGTTTGCTTATTTTTCGGATTTAAGATTTAAGTTACACTCTTAGTAAATTTCAATCATGCAATATAGTACTATCAGCTATAGTCACCTTATTTAGATCCTCAGGCCTTATTTCTCTTATAACTGAAAATTTGTACCTCTTCCCATTTCCATTTCCCACCCACCCCCAATTTTATATATATATAACTTTTTAAAATGGATTTCAGAGAGGAAGAGAGAGGGAGAAGATAGAAACATCCTATATAATAAAACCCTAATATGCAAATCAATCAGTTTGCTATTATGTGCATTAACCATCAGGGGGCCCACACTCAATGCAGGAGCACTGCTCAGCCAGAAGTGGAGCTCACCGCTGGCAAGCATAGCGGCAGTGGCAGGAGCCTCTCTTGCCTCTGCAGCACTAAGGACCCCTTGGGGGTCCCAGGCTGCAAGAGGGTGCAGGCTGGGCTGAGGCCCCCCAGTGCACGAATGATGTCATGCACCAGGCCTCTAGTCAATGCTGATACAGAATTATTGATCACTACCTCCTGCGTGCTCCACACTGGGAAATGAGCCTGCAACCTAGTCATGTGCCCTGACCAAGAATCAAACCATGACCTTTTGGTTCATATGCTGATGCTCAACCACTGAGCCCTGCCAGCTGGGCCAATTTTATATATTTTTTGCAGGACGTAGAAACAATTTGAGTTTACACAGCACTTTCACATGCATTCTAATTACCCCTATAGCAACCCAAGGGAAGAAAGTGAAGCTTAAATAATTGCTCAAAATTGCTTAATTAATAAGTAGTGAGGTCAATACTTGAACCCACATCTCTTGGCCTCAAGTCTAGGGCACATTCCTGAATAATTCTGGTGTTTAACATCACAGGCTGGAGAGATGGATAGAGCTGGCTTTGACTGCTTGTGTGAACTAGGGCAAGTTACTTACTCTCTCTGACCTCCTGTGCAAATTGGAGAACTTAACAGAAACTACTACATTGGCTGTAGTGAAATGAAAATGCATGATGCTCAGCAAGGTGTCTGACATCAGTGCTCCTTCTATTTTAATTAGTATTTGCCGAAGGGCAGAAGGCTGGGAGAGCCGTTTTGCCACTGACGGGAAACTAAGAGGCTAAGTCCAGGGAACAATGGAGCCTGAGGACTGGAGTGCAGATGGAGGCCATTCTGCCCTGACAGAGACTGTCATCCCAAGAGAGGTAGTCACTGCCATTATTAGATAAGCCATCATGTGAGGAGACACTGAGGAGAAAGGGCAGTCTTCAGAGAGAGGGGGCTTGACAAGGAGCGAAGGGGACACACAGGCAGGTTTGAGCCTGGGTGATTAGGCAGAGGTGGCATCACCCACAGACCATAAAGTCATTAGATGCCTGAGTGAGCAAGCATAATGCAGGAGGTGGCTCAAGGGGGTGTGGGTGGGAGTGGGCTCTAGATAGAAGGAGTGAGGGATGACCTATTTACAGTTGGGTCCTAGATGGTTCCTGATGCCATTATCCAAAATATTTGGAGATGAGACATGTTTGATTTTAACTATGGTAAGGTTTAGGCTCCTGAGAGCTAATGTTTAAAAACCAACCTCACTGAGACCGATTTTGCTCAGTGGATAGAGCATCGGCCTGCGGACTGAAAGGTCCCAGGTTCGATTCCGAGCAAGAGCATGTACCTTGCTTGTGGGCACATCTCCAGTAGGGGGCGTGCAGGAGGTGGCTGATTGATGTCTCTCTCTCATGGATGTTTCTGACTTTCTATCCCTCTCCCTTCTTCTCTGTGAAAAATCAATAAAATATATTAAAAGAAAACTCACTGAAGTATAATTAATGTATAACAAACTGCCCTCACCTGAATATAATAAATTTTGACAAATATACACACCTGTGTAGGTAGAGTTTCCTGGGCATATGACCAAGGGTCACACAGGGTGCTACCCTCAGAAGGTCCCTGTGCGTGGGTTTTAATACTCTTGGGTTCACAATCTTGAAATTCTTAATTTATCTTCGAATTTGCATTTTGTAAATGAAGTTCAATGGGACAGTGGACTGTGTTGGCTTGGAGCATGAACTCCTACTGATTCTCATCTGTCAGCCCCCACTCCACTAACCCTGACGCCCACCCATTCCACCTCCACCCCCAACTTCAGGGTCAGGCTGGCACCCAGGTCTCAGGGCAGGACATGGCTGTACCCCAGCACATTCAGAGCTGGGAAGGGGAGTGAGTATCCCTGTTCCCTGAGGAAATATAACATTAAATGCAACAAATAAATAAATAGCATGATAGGTTGACAGAGATCACAGAAAAAAAAGAAAGGATTTTATAATTTTGTGCCTTTAGTGGCATTTTTCTTCTGCTTCTCTACATTTTCATTTTGTACTGTATTAGGCCAACTATGCATTCAGCCCTGCACTGGTATAACTACCGCTACAATCAAGATACAGACCTTTCCATCACTCCCAATTTTTCCACTTAACCCTTTGCAGAGTCAACCCCCCTCCCTCCATTGCACACACACACACACACACACACACACACACACACATTCCGTGCCGTTCCCAACCACTGGTGCACTTGGAGATGACTGAATTTTAAAACGTGGAGCAGGGCTCTGGGCCTTCTATCAGGAATTCAAGGAAAGCAGGGCCAAAACAGATCCGGGAGTGATCCCCAAAGGGTGTTAACCTGAGAGAGTGGTGATGATCCAAATAAATGTGGGGAGTGTGCCCCCATCCAGGGATTATGAGGGGCCAGCAGAGGAGAAAGCCAAGGCAGAGGACAGGAGAACGTGCCATGTGCAGGGACTCATGAAAAAGCTACTAGGTAAATTGAAAGTAGTTGGAACTTGGCTCTGCTGGTGAACGATTAAGGAAAGGATTGTGAGAGCATAAATACTGGCACATGCACCACCCCTTTGGAAGCCAGGCCATCAACTAAAGAAGCCAGGCCATCAACTAAAGAAGGCAAACAAAACACCTTGTCCGAGCGTGGTTGCAGAGCCTTTCAGGGCCCTACCCCTGCTTCCTGGTCCAGTTTTCTTTTCCTGACTTAGTCTGCAATGCCCTGTCCCTGATCTTGGCTTAGCTGACTGCTCCTGATCAGGCAAATCTCAGTTTAAGCACGACCTCCTCAGACCATCCCAATCATCAATGTAAAACGGCACATCAAGTTAATACACCCAATATAATACCCTCTGTTACATCTATCATTTTTAATGTCTGTCCTATCCTCCATTTCAATAACTCCCACCCCACCAAAAAAAAAAAAAAAAAATACCCATAAGAACAAGCACTTTGACTCATGCAGGGAAGCATCCCCAGGGCCTAGAACTCAGTGTCTGGCGAGTAGAGGGTGATCAGTAACTGTGGAGTAAAAAGAAGTAAGCCAGGCCTGGCCTTGTGGTGCAGTGGGTTAGCACATCATCCCAAAAAGCTAAGGCTTGGGGTTTGATCAGTTTGTGGTCAGGGCCCATACAAGAACCAACCAGCCCCGTGGGTGTGGCTACTTTGACCTATGAACCAGGAGGTGACGGTTCTATGCCTGGGTTGAGGGTTCGATGCCCAGTGTAGAGCATGCAGGAGGCAGCCAAACAATGATTCCCTTTCATCATCGATGCTTCTATCACTCTCACCTTCTCCCTTCCTCTCTGAAATACAAATAAAAATAAATTTCTATTTTTTTTTAAAAATCAACCAATGAATGCATAACTAAATGGAACAACAAATCCAAGCGCCCCCCCCTTCCTCTCTCTGTGAAACCAATAAATTTTTTTCAAAGGAGAAAGGCATTTAAAAAGAAGAATGACGGTACTGCTCCCAAACTGCAGCCTTCCCCCCCAGAGAGGAGGAGGAACTGGAGAGGATGGAAGCGGGACCGCACCTGCTCTGCCCTTCCTGCCTAAACCCGCGCAGATTGTAAGAGCTTCCAGGCTCTCACGCACTGGGGCCTGTGTCAGTTCCCTCACCAACATTTCCCCATGTTACCCTCACTCCACCTCTCAAAGGCTTCATCTCACTTTCCAAGCGGTCGTGGAGTCTCCGGAGACTTTCCCAAGGTCAGCAGTTGAGTGGCCAGGCTCAGGCTCAGCCCCGAGTGGGCCCCCTCCACCACCAGTGCCACAGACACCCGCCTTGCCGGTACCGGTACCGATCTTGGTCCGGCCGCCCAAACCCAGCCGCCTCACGCCGAGCCAGGGTTCCAGGCACCGTGGCCGGGGTCGCCACCGCGCGAGGTAAGCCGGCCCTGCCAGGCTGCCCCGCGCAGGGCCCAGGGGTCGCAGAGAGGAAGGCGGCGCGGGCTCCCGGACGCGCGCAGGGCCAGCCCGGCCGGCGGGACAGTTGAGCGCCGCCGCGGTGTCCTGGCAACGGGTAAACAATGCGCGGCCCCGCCCCCCGCCGCGCGCCGCCTGGCTCCTGGGCTCCCGGCCGCCGGCGTCCGCCGCGTGTCCCCTCCCTGCTTGGCGCTCGCGGCGGGTCTGCAGCCTGTGACTCGGTGCCTCGGTGAGGCGGGCGGGCGCTCGAGCCCGCAAACCACGCCGGAGGCGGCCGGGCGGAGAGGCGAGGGGCGGCCCCGGGCCTGCGGCGGTTCTCCGCGGAGGGCGAAGGGGAAAGCCGGGGTCGCGGCAGGAATGGGCGCGGGGACGCCTCCCCTGGGTGATACGGAAAAGTGGGGGCGCTCTCTTCATTTCAGGATTGGGAATACATGCCACACGCACCTGCTCAACTGAGAAAGGAGATACCATGGTAATACAGGCCTTTTCTTAAGAATAAGAGATTGCGAGGCTCTGGCTGGTTAGAGTCAACCTCTGGAGAGGCTTGTGTATCCGCGCCACGAGGGGCACCCCGTCTCCTCGGCTGTGGTGGGGTCCAGCCCGGTGGTCTGACACTCGGGTAAAGATGAGGGGGCAGCGTCCCCGGGTCTGCGCCGAGGAGGACTGCAGCGTCCCAGCCAGGCTGAGCCCGCTCACAGCTGGTTGGTTTCAGTTCCTGCTGAGCCATCTGTTTTGTGTGTCAAAGGGAGGCTGGCCACGTGGTGTGGAACCCCTCCTCGCCAACAGGGACTGGCCAGCACTTAGTTGCTGCTGCCGCTGCCCTCCGCCTGTGCGGGGTTCTCCTCTGTGGATTGGAAAAATGAGCCGGTGTCCCCCAGGGGTTCAGCCTTGACCCATCCATCCACTACGGGGTCGCAGGCTGGACCGGCCCTCGGAGCACACGCCCGGCCGGTGGCTCACTCTCCAGGAGGGGGCGTGCGGGAGGCAGCGGGTTGATGTCTCTCTCATTGGATGTTTCTCTCTCTCTCTTTCCCTTCTTCTAATAAAATCAATAAGAATATATTTTTAAGCCAAAACCGGTTTGGCTCAGTGGGTAGAGCATCAGCCTGCGGACTGAAAGGTCCCAGGTTTGATTCCGGTTAAGGTCATGTATCTTGGTTGCGGGCACATCCCCAGTTAGGGGGTGTGCAGGAGGCAGCTGATCAATGTCTCTCTCTCATCGATGTTTCTAACTCTATTCCTCTCCTTTCCTCTCTGTAAAAAAATCAATAAAATATATATATTTTTAAAAAAGAATATATTTTTAAGATTAATTAATTAATTAAAAATGAACCCCAGTGCGACCTGGACCGCTGGCTAATTTTAAGGAATTCCAGTTAAAGGAAAGTCTTTGGAGGAGACATTTTATGTAAAGTATTTTTGCATTTTTAAAAAATATTTTTTATAGTTGTTTTTTTTTTTTTTTTTTTACAGAGAGGAAGGGAGAGGGACAGAGAGTTAGAGACATTGATTAGTTGCCTCCTGCACACCTCCTACTGGGGATGTGCTTGCAACCAAGGTACATGCCCTTGACGGGAATTGAACCTGGGACCCTTCAGTCCACAGACTGATGCTCTAATTCACTGAACCAAACCGGTTAGGGCAAATATTTTTGCATGTTATGCTCAGGAAAATTTGCAGCATCCTTCATCTCACCTCCATGTTATTGGCTTACACATTAAGCCTCGAACTTCAGACCTCCATTTTCAACTTCCAGCTGGATCTCACCACCAGAGAGCCTTTTCAAATTGTGTTAAACACTGCTTTCTCTGGCCTCATTGGCACGTTCCAATAGCACGTTCATCCTTCTGGCCTCAAACACAAGCATTCCTGTTCCTCAGCCTTCATCCACTCTCTTGCAACCTGCTTCCCATCCTACCTGCCACTGGTTGTCAGGCCCTCTTTGCCATCTGCCTGGATTCTGGCAGCAGCCTTGTCCAGGCATTACCCAGGGTTCTCCATCTCCTTTGTCTTGGTTATTCTGAGCTGGTTTCCATATTAGACCAGTAACCCAGGCCCAATCCAGGCCGATGTGTTCCCACCCAGGGCCTGGCCCCGAGGGAGGCAGCCAGAGGACTGGGGTCCTGTCCTTGGGTTGTGGGCTCAATCCCCAGTGTGGGGCATGCAGGAGGCAGCCAATTAATGATTCTCATCATTGATGTTTCTATCTCTTTCTCTCCCTCTCTCTTCCTCTCTGAAATCAATAAAGAAATATTTTAAAAAGTAGAATGTACTAGTTGACACAAAAATATTTAAAAAGAAATGTCTAAATTTTTTTATTTTTTTAAATATATTTTATTGATTTTTGTTACAGAGAGGAAGGGAGAGGGACAGAGAGTTAGAAAATCGATGAGAGAGAGACATTGATCAGCTGCCTCCTGCACGCCCCACATTGGAGATGTGCCCGCAACCAAGGTACATCTCTTGATCGGAATCAAACCTGGGACCTTTCAGTCCCCAGGCCGACGCTCTATTCACTGAACCAAACTGGTTTCGACAACGGTTTATTTTTTAAAGAAGAATATTGATTTGTATATTTTTTATCATTTTTTTCTTTATATGTTTTTATTGATTTCAGAGAGAAAAAGGGAAAGAGAGAGAGAGAAACATCAATGATGAGAGAGAATCATTGATAGGCTGCTTCCTGCACACACCCTTAATGGGTATTAAGCCCGCAAGCAAGGTATGTGGCCTTGACGAAAATTGACCCTGCAATCCTTCAGTCTGCAGGCTGGCGCTCTATCCACTGAGCCAAACCAGCTAGGGCAACAATTTATTTTTTTTTAAATATGTTTTTATGGATTTTTAGAGAGATGAAGGGAGAGAAAGAGGGAGATAGAAACATTCATGTGAGAGAGAAACATCAATCGACTGCCTCCGCCCCTAGTGGGGATTGAGCCTGAAACCTGGGTATGTGTGCTGACCGGAATCAAACCAATGGCCTCTTGATGTATAGGACTACGCTCAGTCCACTGAGCCACACTGGCAGGGCTGAAGAATTTATCATTTTGTTCGTTTACAGAGTGCTTTCCATGTCATATCCAAGAAATCTTTGCCTAACTCAAGGTCACAAAGGTTTTCTCCTATATTTTCTTCCAGAGGTTTTTTAGTTTCTGGTTTTTATTTAGCTCTATGAGTCATTTTGCGTTAATTTTTGTATATGGTGCAAGTATGGATTGAGGTTCATTTTTTTTTTTGCAATTGATATTTATTTTTTCATCTACATTCATTAAAAAGTTACCCTTGCTCCACTGAATTGCTTTGGCACTTTTGTTCAAAATCAGTTGTTCCTATATGTGTGAATCTACTTCTGGGCTCCATTCTGTCTCATTGATCTGTTTGTCTCTTAACATCAATACCATACTGTCTGGATACTGTAGCTTTATAATAATTCTTGAAATAAAGTATTAGTCCTTCAACTTTGTTCTTCTTTTCAAAGTCCTTTGAATTTCCATATGAATTTTAGAATCTTCTACAAAAAGATGAGACCTCTGAATAAAAGTGTCAACCCTCTATCTTATGTCCTTTGCATTTCCATGTGAATTTTAGAATCTTCTACAAAAAGATGAGAACTCTGAATAAAAGTGTCAACCCTCTATCTTATGTCCTTTGCATTTCCATATGAATTTTAGAATCAGTTTGCCAATTTCTACAAGAAGATGAAAACTGTGAATAAAAATGCCAAACTTTTGCGTGAATTTTAGTTTTTAAACCTTTTTAGAGATCAAAATACATTTTTTTGCAGTGATTCCAGGTATGTCAAGTATGTTTGACATGCAAGAGAAGTATAAAGTCATTTTAAAAAGTCCGGTCCCCAAATCTTTACGAGCTTATAGTCGTACATCCCCAGGGGCATATTTTATCGGGAGGTGCAGTTATCTTCTGGTTTTCAGATTATTTCTTTTCATTTGGATTTCATCACACAAGCCAGGCCTTTGTGTTACAAAAGGCTTCTCATATTCATTCCTGGGTTTTGTGTCTAGGAATGTGCTCCATTTCATTTAACAAATGCATATTTTAGTGTTTGTCACACATCAACTATGTTTCTCTTTGTTTAGCTCGGGGCATTTTTAAGATGCAACGCTATCAACAGAAC
>PVJN01039250.1:0-19899 GCA_004026805.1 Lasiurus borealis
ATTACTCTCATTCAGCCCTAAATCAATCTGCTAGTGAAATGACTTGTCCTGGCTGGTATCAATGCACCTCAAATTTAACTAACTCAAATCAGATTTATTATGAGTTCCCTCACCTGCAACCTACTTTTTTTCTATGTGCATATTAAATAAAAAACCCTAAAAACTAGAGGATTGATCTGTCACATCGTGTCTAAATACTCCCATTGATGTCAATATGTGAAACTACAGAGGGGATATAAAATGTCATTCAAATTGTGTGATTCCTCTGAAGCTTCATTTTCTTATCTGGAGAAAAAAAAAAAAGGCAAGTCCAGATAACTTTTGAGGACTTTTCACCTTAAAATATCTGTGATTTAAAATTTAAATAAAAATGAAGTGTTCTTAAACATTGTTGTTTGAAGTTTCTGTGGAGGAAATGGGATAAATCTAGCAGGTCAGTTACACCATTAGAAATATCCTACTTAGATGATCATTTTGATTCTTTAGCATTTTGTTTTTACTGGGTTGTTTATTTGATACTGGATCATATGCTGCCTTATATTAAGATTTTCACAGGTAAAAACTTTTTGTTTTGCCAAAACCGGTTTGGCTCAGTGGATAGAGTGTCAGATTGCAGACTGAAGGGTACCAGGTTTGATTCTGGTCAAGAGCATGTACCTTGGTTGTGGGTACATCCCTAGTAGGACGTGTGCAAAAGGCAGCTAATCGATGTTTCTAATTCTATCCCTCTCCCTTCCTCTCTGTAAAAAAATCAATAAAATATATTTTAAAAAGCAAAAAACCTTTTGTTTCTAAGCCTATCTAATAAAAGAGTAATATGCAAATTAACCATCAGTTTATTATACCTGCAAGCCATGCCCATGAACCAATCAAGAGTGAATATGCAAATTAACCCAACCAAGATGGCTATGGCCATGGAGAGTGCAAGAGAGAGGCTTGGGTTTCCCCAGCCATGGAGGAAGCTAAGCTTTCCACACACCCTAGCGGGCCCAGGCCTCCACTCAAGGCTACAAAGTTTCAATTATAGAAGATAAATAAATCCCAACAAAAATGGTGGCAGCCATGGAGCTGGAGAGAGCATCAGGCCCCTGGCAATGGAAGAAGCAAAGTTTCTGCAGCCCTAGCCTATCTTGGCCTCCGCTTAAGGCTAAAAAATTTCAATTATAGAAGATAAATAAATTCCAGAAATGGCTGCCACCACCAAGCAAGCAGAAGGTTTGGTTCTGCTCTAGGCTACAAAGTTTCAATTGTAGAAGATAAATAAATCCCAGATACCAAGGCCTCTGCTTGAGTCGCTGGGGATGGGGGGTTGGGGTGGGTGGGGGTGTGTGTGGCTGGCTTGCAAACCACCACAGGCCCCTCACCCAGGCTGCCCCACACCTCAAGGGAACCCCCACCCTGATCCAGGACACCTTTCAGGGCAAACCAGCTGACCCCCACCCATGTACCAGGCCTCTATCCTCTCTAATAAAAGAGTAATATGCAGGTTGACCATCACACCATCACACAAGTTGGCTGCCCCAATGTGATGAAAGATCCCCCCCCCCAGGTAGGCACAAGATGGCCACCACATGATGGCCAGCAGGGGAGAGCAGTTGGGAGGGACCAGGCCTTCAAGGGAGGACAGTTGTGGGTGATCAGACCAGCAAGGGAGGGCAGTTGGGAGGCCTACCAGGTCTGCAAGGGTGGGCAGTTGGGGATGATCCGAAGCCTGTAGGGGAGGGAAGGTAGGGGTGACCAGACCTGCAGGGAAGGACAGTTGTGGAGGACCCAAGCTTGCAGGGGAAAGCAGTTGGAGGGGACCAGGCCTGCAGGGGAGGGCTGTTAGGGATGACCATGCCTGCAGGGGAAGGCAGTTAAGGTTGACCAGGCCTGCATGGGAGGACAGTTAGGGGCAAACAGACTGGCAGGGGAGCAGTTAGGCATCAATCAAGCTGGCTTTCAACTGCTCGCCTGCCTGCCATCCTAATTTCCCTTAACTGCTTCTTCCTGCCAGCCTGATCTCCTCATATTCCCCCACCCCACTGGCCTGGTCTCCCTAACTCCTCTCCCCCCTAGCCAGCCTGGTTGCCCCTAACTGCCCCTCACTGGCCTGGTTGCCCCTTACTGCCCTCTTGCTGGGCTGGTCGCCTCCAACTGCCCCGCCCCCACTAGCCTGGTTGTTTCTCTGTGCCATTCTGCCATCCTGGTTGCCCCTCATTGCCCATCTCTGCTGGTCTGGTTGATCCTCACTAACCCCCCTGCTGGCCAGGTCACTCCACGCAGCCTGTTCAGTTGTCTGTTCAATTGCGATGTTCGCTTAGGCTTTTATTATTATAGATTGCTTTTTGTGTCCTAAGATATCTCTGTTTACCCCAGGTAATGGACATGTTCCTCTGAAGGCTGTAAGCATTTTATGATTAGGTCTGTAGTCTAATACAGATAATTAATTTTTATATTTTTCCCTATATGGATATCCAATTTTTCAGTGTCATATATTAAAAGGACATTCTTTTCCCCATTAAATTGCTTTGGTAACTTGGTTAAAAGTTAACTAATTATATGAGTACGGATTAACTTGTTTAAGCATGTTCTTCCTTAATATGAAGAGAATTTTGATTACTGAGTTAAATGTACAATACAGAAAGACTATTTTCATACTAAACTTTAAAGTTATTCTTTGTGAACTAAATATGCTACCTTAATAAAAAATGTTAACATTTAAAGGCTTCTTTATTTGCATGAGGCCACCTGAGAGATGGGCAACTACAGTGAAAAGAAATAGCAAGAGGTACAAATTAGCCATAAGATGCTATGGTTAAAGTAGTTAAGGGAGATGAAAGGCAGAGAAGGGAAAAGGGAACATAGACCAAATATATAATACCGCAGAACATGGCAGGTCATTTAAAATTTTGGTAGAGAAAAATAATTCTTAGGTTCTTTGAAATATACCCATAAATGCTACAACAACTTTGGAAAAAAAGTTTTGATAATTGCTTAAAATAAACCCATCTAATAATCTAGCGCTTCTGCTTCCAGGTATTTTACAAGGATAACCTAACACCCATTTAGTTTTTTACAGTAAGGTTTCCAAATGAAACTGACAAAAGAACACAAAATGATAGTTGTGATAAAAGGTCAGGTAAGCCCCATTTTACTGTCAAACTTTTCCAATTTGTTGCTTCAGCCACTGAAAGTGAAGACCTGCCACCCTTCCCTCCTCCCCACCCCAATACACACACACAAATTATTCAATAGATGGAAATTACTTCTTTACCTTCAAGGCCCTTTTCTGCTTATTTGAACATGTAGTCTTATATATATTTGAAGGGTTGGATTTTATGGTCAATTTAAGACTACAATGGTTTTGCTAGAAGTCTCCTTACTGATTGGGTCCTGACTAGTATAAATGCCCCATATACATCCCTTCTTGCCTGGAGATTTCTTGTTCCATTCCCTTTTTCAATACAGACTGCAGGGATCTGCTGAACAGTGTGGATTGCAGATAAGCAGGCATGTGCTGTCAGTCAGTTGGTCTTTCCTATCAATTTTATTCATGCACATTCTAGATATACACTGAATTAATGGCAAGTTGATTATAAGAATATGCTAAAAAGCAACATTACTGTTGATCCTTTTGGAGAAAAATTGCCTCCTTTAAAAATGTTATTGCTTTTAAGCTATTTTTTTCTCATTTTACACATATTTGGGGGTTTCCATTTTGCAGTCTCTTGTATGTTCCTTCCTTTTTATAAGCTAAATTCTGTTTTTTGGTCTTCCTGGCTTGATTTAGTTAACACAGGAGGTCACAATCATATCAGCTTTATTTGTTCTATGAAAATTTAACACTCATTTTGTGTGTTAAATGATGTTGTAAAGTAAAATTATCAATATGCTTAATATTTACAAAATTTAAAGCAAGCCAATAACTTTTTACTAGTTAATTATCTTCCAATTAAAATAAAAAATTTCTATTATGAAGTAAAACTTTGATTTATTTTTCTTTCTTTTTAAACATATATTTTAATTGATTTTAAAGAGGAAGGAAGAGGGAGAGAAAGAAAAAAAAATAAATGATGAAAGAGAATCATTGATCGGCTTCCTCCTGCATGTTCCCCCACAGGAGATTGAGCCCACAACCCAGGCATGTGCCCTGACTGGGAACTGAACCATGATCTCCTGGTTCAAAGGTAGATACTCAACCACTGAGCCATGCTGGCTGGGCTGATTTGTTTATCTCTATCAGTTTTTACTCCAAATATTATAAAACCTGGTACATTAAGGTGACTATAATTATATGCCAAGGTACTTTTGTCTTGAATATTTAAGTTTTTTTTAGTACTTTTATCTTGTTTTCTGTATTCATTATGTAATTTATGGTAAAGCATCCTTAGGCCAATACTCAAATTTCATTAATTAGTGATACTATTTTTTTTTAAACACAACATTACTAAGTTCAGAAAGGTTTTAAGACTACCTTTATTTACATAAATTGTATTATTTCCTTTTGCTTAACCTAATTAGGTAAAGAAATGAGAAAGAAAAAAGTCAAAGTTCACTTTTAAAGTATTTCATATCTATCTTCTAAAATGATTTATTTTGAAAAATGAAAGGAAAGTATTAGTTTAGCTAACAAGTAAATAATTCACTCAATATAATAAAAATGTATTTATATAACCTCTTCATTTCTCAAAAGTAAATCAACAATGAATAATATATTTTGAAGTTTTACCAAATGTTCATCTCCTTATATGGTTCCTTAAATATGCTTTTGGTCAAATAAATTTATAATAACAAAAGTGTAATATGCAAATCAACAAAACGCCCAGAAAGTCTGGGATGACCTTCCAGATAACTTTCCAGAAGACTCTGCTATGACACGCACACCTCTAGGCCAACCAAGGAGGGTGCTATGTGATTGGTCAGGGATTAGGGGGCCTGACCATTGCCCCATGATCTCCCCACAGAGGGAGGCTCAGGCCACCCTCTGCCTGGCAATTGATTGCAGAACCCCAGCCATGTGGACAGGGCCTCCCTGTGGACAGCAATCAATCAAGGAACCCTGGCTGGGTGTCCAGGGCTTCCCTGTGCACAGAGATCGATTGCGGAGCCCTGTGACCCATCTCTTCAAAGAGGGAGGCCCAGGCTTTGTGATTGGTGGTATTGTGGCAGGTGGGCGGAGCCTCCCTCTGCTGGGCGATTTGTCTGGGGGTACTGCCGCCAATTGCCCCACAGAGGGAGGTCCAGGCCAGCCAGTGATCACACCCCACATCTGTCCCCCACAGAAGGAGGTAACTGGTGACAAGGAAGGGGAGGCAGCACCACCCAGATGGCAAGCAGTGGCAGTGGTGGGGGCAGGGCCAGCTTCCAGCAGCCAGGGGGAAGGAAAGCCCTGATATGATCATCAGCAAGGCCTAGAAACCCTCCCTATCCAAGGGGTCCTGGATTGCATGAGGACGCAGGCCAGACTGAGGGATATCCCTCCACCCACCCCATGCACAAATTTTGTGTACCAGACCTCTAATTTATATATAAAGGAATCTTCAAGTATTATATTTCCCCCCACGTTTTGCTATTTCATTTCCTAAGGAACAACTGATCATGTCGGTTCACATTAAGAAGTATAGTCCTAAGCATGCAGGCTTTTATCATGTAAGCTGTCTGGGCTCAAATCTCTGTTTCTTCACCGAGTATGTGCTCTGTAAACTTTTATTACATAAAACTGGATAAAATCATCTAAGTTATAAAGTTGGTGCTAAGATAATTTGTGATATTCTTTGTAAACTGAGTATTACAGGGCCTTAAACAAAGGGCACAATTTCTATCATAAACTCATACATCATATACAAAGGACAGAAAAACTTGAAACTAATTAGACAACACCAAAAGTACCTCTTTAAACACTTTATTGTATATTCCTACTTTCCATATATAAGTATAGACTGACAGACCATCTGGTGTGCCTTAGTTTGAATGTTGGTGCATGCACCAAGAGATCTCTGGTTTGATTCCAGGTCAGGACATAGGCCTGGGTTGCTACCTTGGTCCCCAGTAGGGGGCGTGCAGGAGGCAGCCAATGTACCACCAATGTTTTTCTCTCTCCTTTCCTCTCCTTCTTAAAAAAAAAAAAGTTTTTTAAATATAGATTTTAAAATATAAATATAGATTATAATATAAATGTAAATTTATATTATAATGCATATGAACAACATGCCATGCATTAATCTTATTGATTGCATTTCAAATATTACTTTAAGTTGATTTTTAAACATTGAGGTTGTTTCATTGTAAAGTGAAAATACTTCTAAATATAACATAGCATTTGAAACAATATATAATGATAAATACCACATTCACTTGTGAACATTAGGGGGATATATATATATTTTAAAGTAGTTAATAAGCTTACAGGAAAACAGAAAAAACCCTGCTTTTTCTTATTTGTATGACTCATTAAAAGGGGTTTTGTTATGTTTTCAGTGTTTCATATTACAAACCTTGTGCCAGATGTTAATGAGAACAGTCAAATTATGATCCATTCTAAGACCTGATACTTGAGTAATTACATTAAAGAGAAGCATCAACAATGCTAACTAACCCTGATTATACTGAATGGGAGATGAATGATTAAAAGCCTGCATTAAGCATTAATTTGCTACCTCATGGTCACATAATACCAATTGAATATTCTATTTATTTTCTCTCTTTGGGTAAGGTTAATTCAGACGGAACAAAAATTACAATGTAATAGTTGGCAAAGATCAAGATAGAAGCATAATTCATCAAGGGGCCTAGTTGGACAGCTTTGTCAAAATAGGTTAGAAAATTTCTCATGACTGTAGCCAGGGTTGCAAAAATCCATTATCACTTCTCTCCTGTCATCTGAAAAAAGTCATCCCATCAACTTTGATTTCTTCCTCCGGTGACATGACACTGTTCTAAAGGCAATGAAATATCCTTCTCTAAAATATCAACTATCGAATGGCAAACTCTAAACCAGAGTCATGTTGCTTTGTTTCTCAAGTCTGTGGTATATTACTAAATATGTATATGTGTGTGTATATACATATATATTCTATATAATATAAACAACAGATTGGCATCAAAGGAGAGAAATATTGTATAAATGCACCAAGTGTATATAAGGAAATATGTTCTTCATTGGTCAACGGTACAGCACCAACATGTGAAGGCATATAGTAACATTTAGGAAACTAAGGCCTGACACTTACTGGATGCTTACATTAGGTTTTGGGGAAATTGGACTTATCCAACTCTAATGCAATATGGCTTATTACCTTCAAAGTTAATATTTAAGTTGTATTCACAATAGCATCTGATACAAATTAATACGTATAAAATATACATTTCTAGTCTTAGAACTCTTGATATAAAAATAGTATTTTTCACGTTAATAATAAATTTCCTGGAAATTTCCAAAACAGTTGTCTACTTACTTGCAAATGCAGTGACTAGTTTATGCCAAATCCTGTAAAAGAGGTTACACATACCATTTTGCTTCTGTAGCCCCTCCACACCTTTGAAAAACAGCAACAACAGTAACATAAAAACAATGACTTTCCAGGAGAAGCGGGCCTAAGCCAGCAGCCAGACATCCTCCATGGGGTCCCAGACTGAGAGAGGGCACAGGTCGGGCTGAGGGATACCTCCCCACACCACTCACACACCCTAGTGCACAAATTTCATGCACAGGGCCTCTAGTTGCTATATAATTTGTAATGGACTCTCCCTCTCTCATTTTGTTCTCTCTCTTTCTCTCTCTTGATTTTTAAGTTTCTCCAAAATACATCTGTTTTTTAAAAAGAGAGACAGTAAGAAAAGGCTCAAAGAAAGAACTCTAATAAGTGAAAATTTTGGATTTGGCAGAAGACAGAGTGTTCCAGGAATTAGATGCTTTTATTTGAAAATATTGGCAATACTCTCATTCTGCGCCTCTCCTATATCTTGGTGTTCAGTGAGCACTGAAGTTCAAATTGGGCAATAGAGTATATGAAGAGGAGCTGGTAAGGACAGAATTAGTATTTGAAATTAGGGAGATGAGTCCTGTTCAGGCATAGTCCTTATGCTTGAACAGCAATCCAAGTTGATGGAATGCAGATGATCCTGCCTTAAACAAACACACAAAAACTTTACATTTCATTTAAAAGGAAGGATAGCATATACTTTGGGAACCCTGATTGTTTACAGGGTATGTTTTTAACTGTTACTATTTCTATCATAACAAGGAATTATAGGAATTAAAGAGACTCCTGATATTTCTTCAGTTCTAAACAGGATCATGATGAGAAATAATTCACAAAATCCTGCATAGATACACAGTAGATCCTTTTATTGCCATCCACTCATATCATTAATAACCATCTTCTTTCATAATCTGTTTGATTCTTTGATACTAGAAATTCGTTTTTCCCTTGTCCACTCAAACAATGCGAAGTATATTTTTGCAATAAGCTCAGTTGTATATAACATATCACAATTTATATCAGCTCACTTAAGCATTTAAATAACCTTGAAAATTAGCCTATTAACATCAGAAGTTGTGACTCACTGAAGAACACACAGGTGATAAATCGGCACACCAGGGTCTTGATCTAGATTTTGCCATTTCCAATTGCATGATCCTCTTCACTGTAATGTGGAGCATGCACCCAAACATAGACTCTCGATTCCAATAATTACAGGCTGTTGTTGTTCCTTGTGATTAAGCCCTATCCAGTGGTCGGCAAACTCATTAGTCAACAGAGCGGCAAACCACGACTCACAAGCAGCATGTGGTTCGCGAGCTTTAGTTTGCTGACCACTACAAGGATATCATGCCAGCAATGCATGCCTTCAGAGACCATTCCTTTCTCAGGCAGATCTTTGCCTGGACTAAATATTTGTCCACTCATATCGTGATTTTTTTTTGTGGTTGGTCTTTAAACTTTGTTGGATCAACTGTTTTCATAGATTATTGCTAATACTTATTTTATTAGCTTTTTGTTGCACTATCTAAGCTATTCCTATGTTAAGGGATTCTTTGTAAGCTTTTGCCAGCCTGCAAAGGTAGTTGGTAAGAAGATAGATCAGAGTGATCAGAATTACCAGAAAAAATTTTTTTAGCCCATAATCCTAATAATGAACACTTTTTATTTATTTTAAGTTATTTTGTTATAAAATATTTTAGATATGTAAAAAGTATAAAGGGAATAAAAGTGACCCACTGAACAAAGAAAAATTCCATTGTGAATGTTTTAATACAGTATTAATAAAATACAGAGGACTTAATATTTAGGATGACTTTATTTTCACTACAAGCAGTTACATAGAAAAAAAATCTATAAATGAAAAAAAGTACAAAGAGTACTATATTAAATACTATAATGAATGCACCCACCACCCAGATTTTAAAATACAAAGCATTTGGTTGTACTTCTTCAGATACAAATGATTTTCAAATAAAACACTGCTGCAACTTATGTCCTGCATTTGTAATCTCTTCTCTTTCTTCTGAAAGTAGCCAAGACCCTGAGTTGTTATGTATATAAAGCAAGCTTTCATTTTTGTACAAATGTATGTGTTTATATCCATAAACAATAATTTCATATATTTATCATTTTAGATAAATGATATTTTACTGTATGTATTTTCTCCTTTGTACAATAACTTGAATGAAATAATTAATATACCATAAAATTCACCCTTTAAAAATGTATAATTAGGTGGCTTTTAGTATATTCAGAGTTATGCAACCATCATAACTAATTTTAGAACAGTTTCATCACCCCCAAAACAAATGTGTTAATTATCAGTAACTCTCCATTTCTCTTTTCTCCCAGCCTCTGAAAACTACTAATTTACCTTTTTAAGTCTAGTGATCTGCCTATTCTGAACATTTCATGGAATGAAATCATATAATGCATTTCTGGCTTCTTTCTCTTAGCATAATGTTTTTTCAAAGTTTAGCCATGCTGTAGAACTATAAATATTGATGTTTCAATCAAACAGAAAAATAAATATTTAGGTAGGTAGATAGATAGATAGATAGATAGATAGATAGATAGATAGATGTAGGTCATATTCCTTAAACTTCCACTAAGTCATGCCAAATCTTCCTTTGTTCCTCCACTAGTTATTTCTCTTTATTGCTTTCAAGAATTACTGTGTATTTTTATTGTTTTTTAAATATCTAACTGACTTTCCCTTGTTTTGGGAATGTGTGTGGATGTGCATGCATGGATGTGAATATAAAGATTTGCATCTAATTTATTCACCATCATGATTCAAAGTCACTGTCATGTCAGACAATATTTTCTAAATTATTTTCTGTGAAAGCTTTAAAATTCTTTCTTGCCTTTTTATATGGGTTCGTTTTAGGCACAGCCTTTATTTTACCCTACTTGAATTATTTTTTTGAGCATCAAGGGCTTTACCTCTCCCATAATTTAATTATATTGTATTAAACATAATGCCTTATATATAATGCTTAATTAGTAATTATTTAATTTTATGTATCTGGGAATTTATAATAAGAGTCTCCAATGGTAGTCCGGTATTTTCAATTTACTTATTAGCAGTAATTAAAAAGAAAGTTAAATAAAAGCATTTTGTTTTTATGGAAGAGATACAGACTCAAGCAGAAGGATTTTCACCTAACAGTTATTCTTAAAAAGCTTGACCAGTAACGGTTAAAAAATCCAATTACTTTTGTTTGTTTGTTGTTAATTTATTGTCTTTATTTTTATAGGATAAGAAAAAATGGTTATGCTTTGGAATTTTAATACACTGGGAGAGATAGAAATTTGAGTCTTAATAGAAGTTGTCTTGTGGTTTGACATTCAAATAACCCAGCATTTCAGAAGATAGTATAATTGCTACCTCTTTAAACAACTGATTTTTAAATTTTGAGTAGTAGAATCATTAAAAATGAAGTCATATGAAGAAGATTAATATATAAAATCAGAATTTCCCTGGTTGAGGTGAAAGCTTCCACCTTTTGACCTCCCTCTGGGTCAGTTGGCAACATTCAAAGCACCTCTTCTGAACTGCTGAGTTCTCATCACTCCTGGCTAGTAAGGCTTGTTCCCAGTCTAGGTTCCAGGCAACATAATGCTTATAGAATATTGGGATGAGTAGAATTATGGTCCTCCAAAGATGTCCACATCCTTATATCTAGGTTCTGTGAATATTTTCTTTTCACGGCAAAGGAGACTTTGAGGGTTTAACTAAGGATCTTGAGATTGATTATCCTGAGTCATCCTGATAGGCCTGATATGATCACTAGTGTCCTGTTAAGCAAAAGAGGGAGGCAGGAGTCAGAATCAAATAAGGAGATATGATAGAAATGAAGGTTGGAGTGATGCAGCCGCTGTCTTTTAAGATGGAAAATGGGGCCATGAACCAAGAAATGCCAGTAGCCCCTAGAAGCTAGAAAAGGCAAGAAACATTGTCCCCTTGAGCCTCTGGAAAGAAGCAGCCCTGTTTACACCTTCACTTTCACCTTCTAGGATGGGTTATAGATTTCTGATCTTCAAACTGAAAGATAGATGTTGTCTTAAGCTATTAAATCTACGTTAAGTTGTTACAGAAGCTATTGAAAAATAATAAAGTAATAAGCTAACCACAGTGGGTTATATGGGTGTATCCTGGTTTATGGCTATTTGAACCAATGAGTAAGGTTTCCCTTATTAGCATACAAGCCAAGTCAACTTTATTTTCTTTAAAACATAAAATTAATTTATTATACTTATGATCATATCACAATTTAAAAATAAGTGTAAAATGAAGCAAGATTTACTAGCGTTTAATATTTTTGTGCCCTCATACTAGTAGTCTTCGGGGTGCTTTTCTTTTGATTGTTTCATTTAATATGTGTATGAATACACACACACACATACACACACACACACACACACACATTATATATATATATATATATATATATACATATATATATATATATATATATATATATATATATATATATGAGGCTCTCAGAAACCAATAATCCATTTAATCTAAATCAAAAGTTTAACCTCAGAAGTAAGAAATAACAAACAATTTAATTCAACAAATTTAAAATTCTTCACATTCTTCTGTGACATTTCAGGCAATTATAAAATTTGCAACAGAAAACTATCAATGCAGAGAATACACTACTTGATGAAACAATCCATCTCAATTTTAATAACCTTAAGTTTATTCAGAACTGCATAGAGGGACATGGGGAGTATTGAGCTAAGTTAAATAAGCCAGTCAGAGAAAGCTAAGTATCATATGATCTCACTCATATGTGGAATCTAATGAACAAAATAAACTGATGAACAAAATAGATCCAAAGACATAGAACCATGGAACAGACTATGGAATCTCAAGAGAGAAGGTAGGGATTGGTGGGTTGGGTGGGAAGACATCAACCAAAAAACTTGTATCCATATATGCATTACCCATGGGCACAGACAACAGGGTGATGAAGGCTTGGGGAGGAAAGGTGGGCATAAGGGAGGTCAATGGGGAAAAAGTAGATATGTAATACTTCCAACAATAAAGATCTTTTTTAAAAAGTTCTCCTTTTTAAAAAACTTGAACATCTGTAGTGCCAGTTTTATTCTGTTACACCACGGAGCATATTGTTTATGACTTGCCTCAATAAAGCATCTTAAGACACCCGACTGCTGTGTGTTTCCCTTCATTGCCCTCTTGTTTCCATCTTAAACCATGACAGTGCTTTTTCTTTGTTAACTCCAATTTTTTACACTTCTCCCTGTTTTCTTCTTGATTCCAAGTAATAATTATACTCAAAATGACAATCATAATAACAAGTGATTCTGCTAGTATTTGTAACTTGGATCATTACCATAGTGTGAATACAATTTATCAACTTCAGTAGACAACCTGAGAGAATTTGATTTTGAATTTCCTCCATCTAAGACTGCATATTTCTCAGTTGTTTTCATTTTACTCTTTTCCATTTGAAATTTGTTTTTAATAAAAATGAAAACAGAAAATATATGTCCTGAGGAATCCTGTTCTATTTTGTCATACATCAAAATTTTATAATTGACCCAGGCTATGGGCTTATACTGTTTTTAACTTTATTTGAGGACTGATATAATTAGAAATCATAACAAATAAATAAAAACCTTGCCTCCGCTCTCCCCCCTACAAAAAACACACAACAACACATCCTAAAACAAACAAAAATACCACCAACAACACTTTTTATAGTGTATTTTGCTTTTATTTTATGATCATGGACCTGCTCTAAATTCTAAGAAGCAGAATTAGAGCTTCCTGAGAACTTCATATTGATTCATCCTAATAAAACGAGAAAAGTAAGAAGTGTTTCCTTCACTCTGTATAAAGCCACAAGTCTGCTAATTGTTAGAAGCGGTGTCTTTAAGCCCATGTCTCATGTGGCTTTTTCCATAACATTTTTTCTTGATGTCAATTCAAACTACAGTGCCTAAAAACGTGGCATTGGATTCCTTAGAATATTTTGGATGTAATAGTGTGTGTTACACAAGAAGTAAACTCTATGATAAATTTTAACTATTATGAATCACTACTTAATATAACCTATTTGTTTGCCATTCTGACTCATTTGTCCTCATACTTGGACAGGTAAAGAATGAAGGACAAATGCATGTTTCAACCCAGTAAGGTGTTTTTAGGTTACTGAAAAATGATCAGAGCTGTTTAATTGCGTTGGTGCTGATTTTAATCCCCTCTCAGAGAAGCTTGTCTGTAATGTTTCCTGCTAATCTCCTTGTTTGCACAAGCAAGAGCTGCTTTCTTCCTGTTTGGCTTGTAAATACACCAGTGTTCACTTAATTTATTTTCCTGCACTCTTCAGCTTAGGTTTCCTACTTTTTCCATGACAAACAACATTAAAAAAAAATAAAGAGAAAGAAAAGTCAAGTTACTTATTTTTCTTCATATGTTATGAATGAATTTTTCTTTTGTTTTAGGAAAACACTAGTTTGGTAATTATATGTTTACTAGAGGCTTGATGCATGAAAATTCATGCACTGGAAGAGGGGGGTCCCTCAGGCTGCCCTGCCCCCATTTCAAAGCCTGGGAGCCCTCAGGGACGGGAGGCAACCCAGCAATCAGGAGAAGGTGATGCCCCCATCACACCTCTGCTGCTGCCACTGTTGGCAGTGCAAGCCTCGCCAGCCCTGGTTACCCAAGCCTCTGGTGGCCCTGGCAACTGAGCAGCTGCCATCCGAGGCTTGCCTGAGACTTGGACCAGTCCTGGGCGACTGGGAGACTGAGGAGACTGGGGGACTCTTGAAACAGGTGTGCCACCATCTGGTGGCTGTGGACACCACCATCTTTAAAGGTGGGGCAGTCAATTAGCATAATCCCTCCTTACTGGCTGTGGGCACTGCCATCTTTGCCATGGCGTGAGGATCAATTAGCATATTCCCTTTTTACTAGATAGGATTATATTTCCATAGATTTGTTTTAACCAATAAATTATCCAGATGGGATTAGTGTTGTTTTATATTTTAGCATCTTTTAAAAGTCTCCTGCCTCTTGACAGGTGAATGCATTTTCTTTTTACTTTTTTTTTCCACATGGACAGAAAAGTATTAAAGGTTGTTGTTTTAATCTAATTATTATATTTATATATTCTACTGTTTTATATTCTATTACTATTCTTTTTCCTGGCCCTTAAAGACAAAATATGCAGTGGAAATTTATTCCTAAGGGCAACGTTTAGTTGTGTGTCTTCAGGCATATTGCATAAATTCTCTGGGCTTTGTTTATCTAATTAATTCCACATTCATTTGTTGAACCTTTTTCCTATGCCCTGTCAGGCTGGAGACCCAGAGGTAAATAACCACAGCCACCCCAAGATACTAACACTGTAGTGAGAGATGTGGTGAAGAAAGTGTGAGTGCAGGAGGTTGGAACATCTCAGAGAAGAGAACATCTGGGCTAAGTTTTCAGGGATGAGTAAGAACTAAGTGATTAAAAAGGATGGGGGAATTTCAGACAGATAGCCTATCCAAAGCCAAATTAAGATACAAGCAGTGAGCAATTACCAGATCAAATAGTGAGGGAAAGAGAATGTAGGGAGAGGAAATGAAAGAGTGACAGAAAATAATGAAATAGTAGAAAATATGCACACTATGTTAAGTGGTTTGGAATTCATTTGGTAGTTGATACAGGGGAACTGTTGAAATGTTTTAAGCAGGGAAATCATGGGGTCATATTTTTGTCTCAGAATTAATGTAATGAATGGATTTGTAAGTCTAAAATCATTGATAAGATTGTCTCAATTTCAAATATATCCCATTGTTCCCATGAATCCATTTGTGTTCTTCAGACAACATGAATTATATATTTTGGTTTAATAAATGTGGACATTGTATTATTCTGAAAAATGGGGACAATAAAATTTGCATAAATGGACTTGGAAGTTCTAATACATGCAATATTTGAATTTAATGGAGAGTCAGATCTCTCTTACATCTTGAATAGAAAAATAAATATTTAAGTATCTATGGCATGTTAGATATAATGTTCAATCATTATACCCAAATTTAATTTGCACAATAATCCAATGTGAATGAATACGTCTACAGATTACTGTAAAATATAATTGCTAATTATAAGCTGGATATGCTATAACATCATATTTTTGTTCCCAGCAACCCTATTAAAGAGTTGAGGTTATTCCCCTTAAGTAGATTCTAAAACTTCAATTCAGAGAGCTTTATGCAAGGTTGTATAACTAGTAAGTGAAGGGATAAAATTAAACCCAGATTCATGTGTTAAGTGAAATAAGCCAGACAAAAAATACAAATACTGTATGATATCACTGGTATGTGGAGTCTATAAAAGTGGAACTTGCCAAAACCGGTTTGGCGCAGTGGATAGAATGTCTGCCTGCTGACTGAAAGGTCCCAGGTTCGATTCCAGTCAAGGACATGTATCTTGGTTGTGTGCAAGAGGCAGCTGATCGATGTCTCTCTCATCGATGTTTCTAACTCTCTATCCCTCTCCTTTCCTCTCTGTAAAAAATCAATAAGATACATTAAAAAAAAATAAAAAAAGTGGAACTTGTGAAAACAGAGAATAGAATGATGGTTACCAGAGCCTGCTACTAATGTTTCCTACCTGTGCTATATACTCTTAGTAGGCAGGAGTTAAAATAATCTTCCCTTACGGGAAGAACAAGTAAGTACTTTTTTAAAAATTTAATGAATCTTTATTGTTCAGATTATTACAAGTGTTCCTCTTTTTTCCCCCTAGCTCCCCTCTACACAGTTCCCACCCTATCCTCTGCCTTTTCCCCGCCCATTGTCCTCATCCATAGGTGTATGATTTTTGTCCAGTCTTTTCCCACACACCCCACACCCCTTTCTCCCAAATATTGCCAGTCCACTCCCTTTCCATGCCCCTGATTCTATTATGTTCACCAGTTTATTCTGTTCATCAGATTTTTTTATTCACTTGATTTAAGATTCACTTGTTGATAGATATGTATTTGTTGTTCATACTTTTTATCTTTACCTTTTTCTTCTTCCTCCTCTTCTTAAAGAATACCTTTCAGGATTTCATATAATACTGGTTTGGTGGTGATGAACTCCTTTAGCTTTTTCTTACTTGTGAAGCCCTTTGTCTGTCTTTCAATTCTGAATGATAACTTTGCTGGGTAGAGAAATCTGAGTTGTAGGTTCTTGCTATTTATCATGTTGAATATTTCTTGCCACTCCTGTCTGTCCCGCATAGTTTCTGTTGAGAAATCAGCTGACAGTAGGTAACTGTTTTTCTCTTGCTGCTTTTAATAGTCTCTCTTTGTCTTTTGTTCTTAGCATTTTAATTATGATTTTTCTTGGTGTGGTCCTCTTTGGATTCCTTTTGTTTCGGTTTCTGTGTGCTTTCTGGACTTGTAAGTCTATTTCTTTCACCAGGTGGGGGAAGTTTTCAGTCATTATTTCTTCAAATAAGTTTTTGGTGTCTTGCTCTCTCTCTTCTTCTGCCCCCCATCCCCCCTTAATTCTGATGTTGGTACGCTTGAAGTTGTCTGGGAGGCTCCTTACGCTAAATTCACATTTTTGAACTCTTTTTTTCTTTTCCAGTTGAGTGTTTTTTGCTTCTTTGTATTTCATATCTGTGACTTGATTCTTGCATTCTTCTAGTCTGCTGTTAGATCTCTGTATAATAGTTTTTATTTCAGTCAGTGCTTAATTTCTTGTTGGTCCTTTTTCATATCCTTGAGGTTCTCACTAAATTTATTCACTTTTTCCAGGAAATTCTTGAAAAACCTTATAACCGTGGTTTTGAACACTATAACCAGTCATTTACTTTCCTCCAGTTCTTTCATTTGTGATCTGTTTCTTTGTCTTTGCACTTTGGCTGCTTCCCTGAGTTGATAGAGTGGCTTTATGTGCTAGGTGTCCTATATTGCCCAGTGACTCAGCTTCCCCAGTTACCTGAGGTGGACATTCTTGGTGTACCTCTTTGAGGGCTGTATGCACAATCTTGTTGTAGTTAATTCTTGATTATTGTTGCTATCACTGAGAGGAATTGACCTCCAGTCCAATTGGCTGTGAGGATCAGCTGTGTATATGCTGAGAGAACTTTGGTCCTGGAGACACCCTTATTTAATAAGACTTGCAAAAGCCTCTGTACTCAGCTTGGATGGGGCAGAGTCTCAGGGCAGAGCAGACAGCATTGGTTTCCTGACAGCCCTGCCCATATAGGCCCCTGCATTTCAGAGTACCATGGTAATTGCTGTAAGCAATTCTGAGAGAAAGCTGCCCTCAAGTTCTGCCCACTTCCAGACAGTCCAGTTTCTCCTCAAATGGGTCTAGGTCCCCAGAGTCTCACCTGGAACTGGAGTTCAGTGTAGTTGGGAGCTTTTGTCTCCCTCCACCTTGAGAAAGCCAGCTGCACACTCAGTTGCCCGCCCTCTCTATATGCATGTGCCTTGGTACCTCTGCCTTCCACAGTTCCTCTGAGCCTTTCTCTTTCCTGACAGTCTGGTTTCACCCTGTATAAGTCTGGGTTCCCAGAGTCTTTCCCAGAACTGGAGTTCAGTGTAGTAGAGAGCTTTTGTCCTCCTTCCACTTGAGAAAGCCAGCCACGCACTCCATTGCCAGTCCTCTTTGCACACATGCATCTCAGTACCTCAGCCTTTTGCAGCTCCTCTGAGTCTCAGTGTGCTTTTCTCTTTCATTCTAGTTGTAGAATTTCCACTCAGCCAGCTTTCCTGTGGTTCTGGATGGTGTCCGTTTTTTCTTTTAATTTTAGTTTTGAAATTGTTGTGCAAGGCAGCAGTTTAGGTGTTTACCTATGGTGCCATCTTGGTTTCTGTATCACAAGTAAGTACTTCTATTAAAGTCTTCTCAAGTGTTAGTGCACAAAGGCTTTTCTTAGTACTTGATACCATAATTTTATTTCCTATAGGTTTTAAAGGAACATTAATATAAAGCTGCTGATTTTCAAGAATATTCTCAGCTTCAAATTTCTGTGATAAATTTGAAAAGACAGAGGTGGCTAAACTCCCAGAAGACACTGCTAAGGTAGGAGACCCAAAATAGAGAGGAAATGTAGAGAGCAACCTAAGATGGGAGAAGTAGAAACATTCATGAGAAGACAGTTACTTCTCAATTCTCTCTGTGATGTGTGAAGATATGACAAAAAAGGTCCAGGCATTCATTCCAGTTGATACTAGATGGTCTTTGCAAATCCTTCCCAATAATGTGACAGAGGCATCCACTGCCAAAGCATGGATATGGTGTAAAATCTAAATAGAAACATGGACAGATATGTCGATCAGAAGCCAAATACATCCTTTACTTATGCTCTCTACACTTCTTTTAGAATAAAATCTTTTTCAGATTAATAATTTAATAGCAGTCTCAATTTTGTGCTAGATACTCTACTAAGAATATATATATCTTTTCCCATTCAGCATGTTATTTCCATTTTTTAGATGAGTCTCAAATAGGTAAAATGTCTTGCACAAACAGAAAGCTGTAGAACTAAGAAACTCAGCTGGTAGGCCTCCAAAAGTATGTTCTAATCCTCAATACTAAATCACCCTGCCTCTTGGATTTAAATATATGAGGCGTTAATATTTCTATAGATTCTATACTTAATTCTACTGTTACATTTCTAATTTACTTTTTAATCACATAATCCTTGAAACATATTAGAAGAAGATAGTCTTCTGAGTATGTCTTAGCTTTATTAAAATGTATTGGACTCTCTAGGTTGCCTAGTCTTAATAGTAAAATCCAGGTGACTAAGTTAATTCAAGTAACTTAGTATCAATTGAGAAACAAACTATTATAAATCGATTACTTATCATGACAAGACTTCTTACAAATTAGTGGTATTCATATAACTATCTATTATTCATTTCCTAACATTTTCTTCAAAATAAATGAAGTAAGAACATACAAAATAGAAAATAATAAAAACTGAAATTAAAATAATGAACTGCTTCTGAAGTTCTAATGTCAATTTATTATAGATGTTTAATTAAAATTAATGCCTCTAAAATATTGCTATTTTTAGGGATTACACATAATTGTGTATAACTTGTATTTCTTTTAAAGTGAAAAGTTGGTCATAACAAAAACAATTATTAAAGAATATAGACAATATGACAGTAAAAAGTGAATTACATAAAGCCTAATATCTTGTATTTTCTTTTTTTTTAACAAAATATTTATTTATTTATTTATTTATTTTTATTAATTTTTTATACATGTCTCCCCATGCCCCCCCTCCCTCCCAGGCATACCCCAAACCCCCAGTGTCTGTGTTCATTGGTTATGCTTATATGCATGCATACAAGTCCCTTGATTGATCTCCCATCTACCCCACCTAACTTTAATCTTCCTGCTATAATTTCAGTCTGTTTGAGGCTTTACTGCCTCTGTATCTATCCTT
>PVJN01039251.1:0-19899 GCA_004026805.1 Lasiurus borealis
GCACATGCTACAGACACAACCCAGAAACGCTCCGGGGGAGGGGGGTGGCCTTTTAGGGCGGGGATGGCCAGGCCTCTCTGGCTCTAAATTCAATTAGTGTTTCTATGGAGAAAAAGCGGTCTTTCCGGGCCTGGGTGTTCAGGCTCAAGCTGCAGAGAACATTTCCTTCTGGCAAATGAAATGAGCGAGCGTGGTCATCGGGATCCACCGGGCAGCGCTGGCCCAAGCCGGCTCCTCTGGTGGCGGCAGCGTCTCCAGACCCCCCCAGCGGCTCCCCAAGGTCCCGGGGCAGCGCCACGTGGAGAGCCCTCCGCTGCCCTTTCCCCGGCGCTGCTCAGCCGGGCGGGAGGAGGCTCTGGGCCCCCACGCCGCTGAGTGTGGGAGCGCGTGTGCCCGGCGCGTTGGTGTTGGTGGGCGCGGTGCGCCCCGGGCGTTCGCTCCCAGCGGACGCGGCCGTGGACTCCTGGCCTCCGCGCGGGGGTCCTCTGGCCTCTCAACCCGCGGCCGGGCGCGAGGGGGCGCCGCGCCACCGCAGCCGAGTGGATCGCCGAGGCCCGGCCGGGCCGGGGGCGGCGCGCGGGGCGGTGCCGGACTCCGGGGGCCGCGGGCTCCGGAGACGCCGCGCTCCGCCCGCCCCCGGGAGGCCGCCGGCCGGGCGGGCGAGCCGAGCGGCAGCCCGTGGAGTCCGGTCCTCAGGTAAAGTTGCGCGCGCGATGGGGCTGGGGGTCCACACCGGAGGGACCTGGGGCCGGAGCAGGGTCAGAGGCGGGGAGGCTCTACACCGCAGGGTCCGGGTTCGAGCAGAGGGGGTGGCGCGGGGAGGAGGCTCAGGCACCTGTCCCGAGCGCGATGGTCAGGCGCCGCAGTTCCACCGGGCGGCGCGTGCGGGAGGGCGGGGGGAAGATTGGGGAGAGACTTCCGCCCCCCTCCTGCCCCAGCCCCCTCCACCCCGGTCACCGGAGCGGGGGTTGGGGCTGTGCTGGGCGCCGCCCCCGAGCTCCCGCGTCAGCGAGGCGCGGGCTCCGGCCACTCCGTGCGCTTTCGTGGAGGTCCCAGCGTCCGCGGCGCCACACCGGTCCTGCAGCCGCCCCGTCGGTCCGCGTCGGATCTGCCGAAGCCCAGGTGAGCGCCAGCACAGGAGGGGCAGCGCGGCGCCTGCGACGTGGGGTCGGGGACCTGGGGGGAAGGTCGGTGGCGGATACCCGCTGGGCGCTCCGGGCGCGCGTCCGGGCTGGGTGGGTGGGCGCACCGGCTCCGCGGGGAGGAGGCGGGACGTGGGCGAGTGCTCCGCGCGCTGGGGCCGGCTCCTCGCCGGCTCCTGCCGCCCCTGTGGTCGTGAACGTCGCCCCCGGGCGTACAGACACACGCGCACACGCGCGTGCACACACATGCACACGCACACACGCGCCAGGCGCCCTCCCAGCCCTGCCTTTCTGGCCAGGGTGCGGACCTGAATTAGGCGGAGGGAACCGCGAATTCTGCCAACGCGCAGCCTGAGCCCGGCCGGCCAGGGAAGAGTAGGGGCTTCCACACTGTCCCCGCCGAGCCGGGCGCTCGGGCTGGGGGCGCAGAGGACAGACAGTGGTCCGGGGGGGGGGGCCGAGGCGGGCGAGGCTGAGTAGGTCTCGGATCTTGGCACGATGGCAGGGACAAGGGGCAAGGTGAGTGGGGCTCTCTCGGCACCCCTGAAACTCCTCCAAGCCCGCATAGTTTCCGGGGACCCGTGGCATCTGTGCACCCCCAAGTGTCTGTGCTCCAGCGGTTTCGGGGTAACTGGTGCAGCCCCCTCCAGCCCATCTCGGTTCAGCAGGTGCAGCTTCTGGGTCTGGCTTCTGGCTCTTGGAGCAGGGCCACGGTCTGGAATGTGACTCCTTTTTCACGTCTCTGTCACTTCTGTCAAAACCACAGCCCAGACTGGGTTTGGGCTGGGTGGGTTCCACTTGACCTTTACAGAAATCCTCTTCCCTTCCTTCTCCTCCCTGGGGCTGCGAACCCCCACTTCCTGCGGCCTGTGCTCAGGGCCAGCGTTTGGAGCAGGAGGCTGGGAGTGGATTTGGACTCTGTTGGTGCATCCAGATGACTCCCTGGGAGGTGGCCTCAGAGGAGCACCCAAGTGTCCCACATACTGGTTTCCTCCTCAGCCCTGCTCAGGGACAGCTGCTAAAGAGGGGTGTCTCGTAAGTGAGCAGCTCCCCAAGGTCATGCTGTCTACCGGGACATGGAAGCACGCAGACCAAGTTTTCATTTCTGCTGAGAAATGCAGGCCAGGTCCCACAGACCCCAGGCAGGTTTAAGCAAAAAGAAGTCCTCCCCCGCCACCTCCTCCCTCCGCCCATCTCCAGGAAGTGCAGCCTATACAGCGGCCCTCCAGGCTCCACTTCATTCATAACTCCCTCAATAAACAGCGGGGGAAGGGGGGATCTGGTTTCTCTTAAACCGTGCATGAAGTCCACTTGGCTGCGGGTGCTGGGTGCAGACCAGTGTGCACACACGGGATTATACAGTGTTGCCAACGAGAGAGACGGTTATATCTGCACCTTAAGTGGGGACACGTTGTGAGAACAACTTTCAGATTCTTTCTGAGGCCAGTGCCAAATAGTGTTCTGATTCCTCTTCAATTTCTATATTCCACTTTGCAGTAGTTTTTTTTTATACCTTGAGATTTCCATAATTTAAGGGGAAAAAAAAATGGGTGTTTTTGTAGGCACGGAGGGAAAAGAGGGAAGCAAGTTCCTAGCTGGTACAGAGCGGGAGGCTGTGCAGTTTTTCTCCTCAATGCCTGGCACTGAGTCCCGCGCAAGCCAGATGCTCCGAAATATGTACTGGTGGATTCACGGAGTTATTACCAAGAGTTCCTACCCAGTGTGTGGCTGGCACTGCATGCCTGTAATTACAGGTGTGCATGCTGTAAATTCACGGGTCGGACAGAGCACATAGGTGGATAGGAAATGACAAAATACCGGGTTTCCAGCAGGTGGGGCTGAGCCTCTCGGGCGATCTGGCGGCCTGGGCTGTGCAGCCTGGTCCTCCTCCTGTCCGGGCGGGCGTTGGGCTGCTCTTGCGAGGAAGCTCCTCTTTCTCAGGCACCGGGAGGGCAGGACCACTGCGGGCGAGGGCGGTGCGGTGGGAGGATGTTCCCGCTTCTGCAGATTTCAGGTGTGTGGGGGCAAGAGTGAAGGGGGGAGCAGATGGGGCAGCGCCAGGGTGTGTGTGGGTACTGGAGGTCAGAATGAACGGAAGGGCGCTCAGGAACTGTGTGATGAGAACAGTAGGGGGTCTCGAGGGTCTGAGGAGAATGGCACACATGTCTGGATACCTGAATGCACACACTGATGGCATTGCCAGGGAGGGATGGGAACAATTTAGGGCCGCACTGCTGCGAGAGTTCTCACCATCACACTGCACACCTCATCACCGGCATCAAGCCAGCTCAGGGTACCGAGGGACAGCCTCTGGAGCTGGTGGCGGACGCGGGCACTCGGTCCGCAGGGCTGGCTGAATGGTGCCTGCCTTTCAACTGTGATCTGCACACCACGGTGAGGGCCACTCAGGCAGGGTTCACTTGGGCCACATCACCTTTGCCACCTGGCACTTTCCTGAGAGCCTCAGCAGTTCTCTCTAGGTGAGCCGAAGTGAAGGAGAGAGAGAGAGAGAGACAGAGAGAGAGAGAGAGAGAGGGGGGGGGGGGGAGACAGGCAGCCAATTGGCTCTTCGGCCCCCTCCTCTGGGATCTCACCTGGGCGTGCCTGCAGCCCTCCTTGGCCTCCCTTTACCCAGATGGTTTGTTTGTAAGAACCAACCCAACTCAGAAAACTTTGAGGAGCAACCAAACCAAATGTCAGGTGAAGACAGAAGCCACGGGGTCCACTCAGTCGAGAAGTTCCAGGAGGAATTCACACACAGCCCAGCCCTGGCTGGTGTGGCTCAGTTGGCTGAGCGGTGTCCCAGGCACCAAGAGGTTGCAGGTTCAATTCCCAGTCAGGGCACTTGCTCGGGTTTTGAGCTCAAACCCAGTAGGGAGAGTGCAGGAGGCAGCTGATTAATGTCTCTCTCTCTCTCTTAAACATTGGTTCCTAATGTGGGGCACACGCCCCACAGGGGGACAATTCTATTTTTAAGGGAGCAATTCAAGAGTTATTAACAGTGAATTTTTTTGCATTTCTTATGGTTCTAGGGGCTTCATATATAGTACATAAATATATATTGTGGCATATTTATGCATGTCAGTTCTCTGTCATATGTTCTGAAACTTTGCTATTTTTTCCATATCACTTCATAGTATTTTTAACAATTTCTCAGTGATTTCTTCCTCAGTACTTCAACTGTCCTTTCGTTCTTTTTTCTCTTTTATGGATGCCATGATCTTTGGAAGCTTGTTTAGACCAAGTTAAGGCCTTTTAGGCTTCATCCATGTAAATAGGAGTTCACTTTTTGAATAATAAGAATTATATGTCACAGGATGGGCATCAGGATTTTAGAGATGCTTAGGTGGAACATGGCCAAAAAAACGAACAAACAAAAAAAGTTGGGAACTACTATTCTAAAATAAATTTTTAAAAATACACAATAATGGCCCAGCTCAGCCTCTCCATGTGAGTGGCAATATGCACACTGGGGGCCTTATTGTTAATGTTCCCTCGGCGCCGATGGGCATGATCCTGTGAGGCAGATGTCAACGTCCTGGGCCCCGTGAGACATTGGCCGCTCTGTGGCCCCACATCCTCTAATTCCTCCTGAGTAGGACTCGGACTGACTGCCACCCCAGACCTCTGACTTGCAGAGGATAAACCTGAAAAAAGTCAGGGATACATGAGTTCTAAATGCAACCACCCAAGATTTTTATTGGATTGGGTGTTCAGAAAAAGATGTACAAATGGTACAGAAGACTAACATGTCACTTTATTAAATTAACGCAGAAAGACCCTGACAATTCACAGGGCAAACCTGTACAGGCCAAGGGCTCCCTGCCCACTCCCAGCACCGCTCTGAGGTCCCCTGTGCTCTGTGGGCGGGGGGAGGAGCGGGTCCCTCCACCTCTCCTTCTGGAAACCAGGGCACCTCTTGACTTAGGGGTACCTCCCCTTGCCTCACTGGCACTCCCTCCAGGCCACTCCTCCTCTGTCCCCAACCCGGGCTCAGCCCCATAGGACAACGGGGCTGGGTGAGGAAGGCCGCCTAGCGCAGGAGTGGACCGAGCCCCGGGCAGCACTCCCAGAATGCAATGACCTTCCTGGATATTTTTAACCGTCTCAGGTATTTAAACGGTGGCGTGTAAGTCTTATCTTAGACTCCAGGAGTATCGAGCACATGAAAATCAAAGGCTAGAACTGTGGAGCCAGCCAAGCCTCAAAACCCTCAGGCTAATCTGAACCCATGTAGCCATTTCGGTTAAGTTCTAGCTCGAAAAGGTGCATTTATTCCCGTAAAGGAGTCATTCCTGGCTCCATTCTCTCTGGCCCGAGAAGGGTGTGGCGACAGGGGGTCTGCCTCCAGCTGCCCAGGCTCCCAGGGCCCCACTAAGTCCCTGCAGAGGCACTCAGATCGCCTTTCCTCTGAGTTCCGCTTAGTGAGCTCTAGAAATTCCCAAGAGAACTTAGTCTTGCCCCTAGGCCCTGTGACCGAATCCGTGTTGGTGCTCTGCTGAGCCACAGCTCACCTGCCCATCAGATTCTGGTCGCCTCCTTGGACTTACGGGGATCAAAGGAAGCTGGCAACAGCCAGGAAGAGACTCCCCCTCCTGTTTTCTTTCTTTTGGGGGTGTGGGGGGAAGTGTCTCTGGAGAATAACAGGAAAAATAATGCATGACAGGTTATACATCTGGATACCTCGTTTCACACCGTAGCAATTAATGCAATGGGCTGCAATGCTTAGGTGAAATACAATGCATTAAAATTACTGCCCGTTATCCGATTAGCTGCTTTGTCACAGGACGGAGCGCTCTTGCCTGAGCCTCGGTGAGGTGGGATTTGATGTCACTCAGCTCCCTTCTGGAGTGTTTAGCTGGCCCACAGTTGCTTCGAGAAAATGGCAGTTCCTGACTGTGCACACATCTCCTTGAAATGGTTCCCACTAAAAGAAAAAAAAAATACATCTTTTAGATGAGGAATGATAGGAAATATAGATCATGGGCTTCTTTAATACGCAGCAAATTAGAAGTAGAAAATTCTAAAATCTCGGGAAACGCAGACGTGTGGGAGCCGGCAGGAAACACTCAGGATAAACAAGTTGGGTTTTTCTCTCTGGGAAACCTGACGTGTTGTTTTTCTGAGGAACCTGTAACGATGGAAGGGCTTCCTTGGGGCTCCTTCCCGCCAGGAAACAGGGGCCCCTGTGTGAGTGTGAGGAGACTCACAGCCAGGGAATGTGCCATCAAAAAACAGCGCCCAGCCCCAGGGACACGTGGAAAGAGAGTGTGTCATGTTTTCCAGGTGCAACAGTTGTGGTTTTAACCACCGGTGATAGCTGTCTTCTGTGTAAGAGAAATGCCTTTCATCACAGGAGACTTGGAAATACCAATTAAGGAAAAGCATATGTGTGTTTTTTTAATCTTGTGCAGCGCTACGTGCCGAGGTAATGGGTCCTAATTTTTCGTGATATTTCCTTCTGTCTCTCTCAGTGTTTTTTTTTGTTGTTGTTCATCCTCATCTGAGAATATTTTTTCCATTGATTTTTAGAGGGAAGGAGGGAGGGAGGAGTGTGTGGGGGAGAGAGATGCGAGAAAAACACATCAATTAGTTGCCTCCTGCATTCGCCCCAACCGGGCCAGAAATAGAACCTGCAACCCAGGCATGTGGCCTTGACTGGGAATGGAACCTGAGACCCTTCGGTGCCTGTCAGTGGTGATGGCATCAATGGTATTTTTTTCCTTCTATTTTACTTTTTGTTGTACTGTCCAACTTGCCATTCTCCCCATGGGTTAGTTTTATAAACGAGATGTTATTTTTTATGGCAAGGAATTTCTAAAGCTCATTTAAGCAAATTAATGTTGAGAAGAAGAAGAAACATCCATACATTCCCTTCTGAGGTCTAATAGGATCTAAGAAAAGTTCACGCCCAGCCTGGGAGGCCCCTCCTCTGGTGCCCCCTGCTGACATAACTCGTGGGGTTTTTACCGAATGGACCCGGGCACCTGGGACCGAATGGAACCTGAGACCCTTCGGTGCGAGAGCTGATGCTCTAATCGCTGTCAGTGTTTATATACAATTTACACACAGGGTTTGCATACACAGACACTCTACTGCTGCCCAGTCAGACTGTGCACTCCCCAAACTTCCCATTGTTGGTCCATTTTTCCTCTGTTGGTAGAGGCTGAGTCTCAGGGGTTTGTATGATGATGCATTTTGGCTGAATGAACCCACTGGTCCTGGTGAGACAGCTGTCTCTGTGGGGTGTGCTGTGGGGGCTCAGGGGCCAGGTTTGGGGAGGGCCAAAGTGCTGTAAGGAAGTCGAGGCAGAGCCCGCAGCTGTAGTCTGATAAGCGGGATAATGGGAACCACTTATTTTATCCCTGAAAAGCTTTAGGCCTCATTGGACACCCAGCTCAGGCACCTGAGCTTGGGGGGAGAGGGGGGGTGAAGTGCCTGAGGCCCGGGAGAGAGTGGAGCAGCTGGCCTGTGGGAACCAGGCGGGGCCGCGTACCCGCCCACTGGTTGGCCCTTCCTCCCTCTGCCGTGGGCCCAGCCGAGGGGCCCCCAGGTCCGTGGCCTTTCTCTTCTCTGCCGTGTGCTGTGCGCGTTAATGCTTATCGTGCCGATGGCGTGGGAACGAGACCTTCAGGTTATCCCAGTTCGCTGTTTTCTTTCCAGAAGTAGCTGAAGGGCCCGTTTAAAGTTGAGGTAAGCGGATGCTCACGCCCGTGCACATGGTCTGAACAGGGTGTCATTTGCTCTTGCTCATGAACGTTGACTCGCCCGTAAAGACATTCTCCCGGGCCTGTGGAACGGGCGCTGGGAGGGGCGGCTGAGCTTGCGGGAAGCCGTGGGCACGTTGGGTGAGCAGGAGGTGGCCTGGGCTCTGTGAGGAGAAAGCCGGGACCACGGGACACGCTCGCTAGTGCAGGAGTCGCTGGTTCTGTTCTCGAGCAAAGCAAATACCTGTGCGGGCAGGTGGGCAGCTCCCCAGCTCCAGTGTCCGTCGGCTCTGTTTATGGCCTTAAAGCCATGTTGTCCCATGCAGTTGTCACAAATGCTGACACATGTATCACACGGTTTGGAAATGCAGTTGTCACGCATCTGTCACACGTAATGGTCACATGGCCAACACGGCTGTCACACAGGCCGTCACGCTGTTGGACGGTCAGCAGGCGTTCAGTGTTGTCATGTCAGTGGTCACACTGAGCTCACGGGGACGCCTTGTTGTCTGCTGTCCCCTCAGCACCTCACTGGCCCCACAGGGAACACAGGACAGCTGCCCACAGTCTCCCCGCCCAGGGCCCTGGGTCCCCTCGCCTTTCCCCACACACCTCCTCCACTTTGGCCCGGAAGATGCCTTCATTTGTTCATAGTGTTGAACCTTAAAAGGGCCCGGTCCTGGGGAAGGTACCATGAAGCTTTGGGGGCAGGACAGTGGGTTCTCCGAGGAGAGAAGGTTGTGGGACAGAGCAGGTCCCCAGCTCACCTCCTCCCTGCGGTGCCTGCCCCGGGACCTTGCTGGCCACCACCCCACAGGACAGGCTGAGCGCTAGTCAGTCAGCGGGGAGGGTCACTGGGCTGAGGACAGAGGCTCCCGGCTCGTCCCAGCGGGAATTTAGTGGCTGCAGACCAGTTTGCTCTCCCACCCAGAAGCCATGTGACGGGCTCCCTGAAAGAGAGGACTTGACAGCAGCTCTCTGTCATCCCCACGGAAGTGCAGGCGGAACCGCAGGCGGGACCCACAGGCGAGGACGCCACGGGCGAGGGGGTGCAGAGCGGCAGGAAGAGCGTCCTCCCCCGAGGCGGCCTTGGCGGGCGGCCGAGGCTGCTGCTCATCCCCCCTCCTTCCCCCTCATCACCCTAACAGATATGCATTTCAAGTTAGAAACTATTTGAACTGAAGAGAATATGTTCCTGAAACAAGTGATACAACCATTTATTTCTGGAGCTCTGGCAGTTATAGTCAAATTATGTAAAACCTCAGTGATCCCCGGTTCACTCCAAGTAGATTGTCTCCCCATGAACCCCAGTTCCTGCTGAGCTCCCACACAAGCTCAGCCTAACCTGAAGCTGCTCTGTCAAGGCTGCGTTTCTCTCTGCCCCGGGCACCTGGGATTGGGAAGAAGGGTCTCAGACTCCTGGGCCCTCTGCGTTCCCCAGCCCGTGTCCCCACCCCTGCCAGCGTCTCCCAACAGGGCGGACTCACAGATGTGTGTTCACCAGAATGTAAAAGTAGCATTCTGTTGTCCTGGTGGAAATAGCCCGACATTTGGTTCCTAGGACTGGAGGGAATGAATGACAGCATTTCACAGGCAGGTCTCCCCCTGTCCTTACACAGGGACACTCTCACTACCTAACTTCACAGATTTTTTAAAAAAAATTCCTTCTGTTTCAAAAGTTACCTTTCTTTAATGTAATCATGTGGTTATGAAAAGGAGAAGGAAAACATTTGAGTGACTGGAAAAATCTTATCCTAGAATCCTGAGCCTTCTTATTTGCAAAGCAATATGTTACAGAGTATTACTGGCGCTGGTTTTCAAGGTGTCGGGTGTGTGGATACAAACATATCTCTTCTGTCCATCTGGGCTGCTGCTCAGAGAGCTGCCCCATGTGGAAAGGGTTCAGGCTTCCTGCCCAAGAGACTTCACTCCGCTCCCCAACGGCTGGTTGACATCAGTTTGAGTCTGAGAGCTTAATTCTCAGGATATTCAAGTCAATAAGGATTTAGCACAAAGGTGCATTTATCAGACTGTCATTTCATGGAACTTCAGTCTCATTATTTAAAGACTCTACGATGTCATTTCCCCTCTAACGTTAGGATAATTTTATTCTTTACAGATACTGCCATTACTTGTATCTTTTGTTTTTTTAAAAAAAAATGGAAAAAAAGCATAACAAAAAATATATAAATTACCTAAAATGTCACTGCCCACACCGACTCCATCCGGAAGCTGCTTTCAGCACCTGCCTGCCCACAGAGAGAAGCAATGTGTACACACACCGTCACACGTCTGTGCTGTGCCTGCTTTTTCTGTCAAGCACCACGTCACGGGCATCGTGTCCCAGACTTGAAGAGGACGCACGCAGCAGATGCAGGCCCTGCAGGAGAAGCGGGGGATTTGTCAGGAACTCATCAGACCCGTGGGTCAGCTCTCCCACGGAACCCTGGCACAGCGCCGGGAGGGAGTGCCCTGGGCCCGGAGCAGGCGTGTCAGGGTTCTGTTCTGTGGGTGAGTCTGGAACACTGCAGTCCAGTGGCAGGACGGTGTCCGCAGCGGGAGGTCTTCACGTGCAGGAGCCGCTTCAGGCCTCGACGGAAGACTTACTTCTACAGGCAGTCAGTGGCTGCGTCTCTGCGGAAGTCACGGCTACGCAGAAACCAGACCGAGGTCGGGCTGCTCTGCCACTTGTCCCCTACCTGGGCTGCCGACGGACGGCGGAGCCGTAACTCCCAATTGTGCCTGCCGTTCGCCGCAGTCCTGAAGGACACTGGCTTAATAAAACCGGATCTGAAAGGCAGTGACCAACTCAAAATTGTTACAATTTCTTTCTTTTTTAAAAAATATATTTTATTGATTTTTTACAGAGAGCAAGGGAGAGAGATAGAAAGTCAGAAACACTGATGAGAGAGAGACATCGATCAGCTGCCTCCTGCACGGCCCACAGTGGAGATGTGCCCGCAAGCAAGGTACATGCCCCCGACCGGAACAGAACCCGGAACCTTTCAGTCCGCAGGCCGACGCTCTATCCACTGAGCCAAACCGGTCTTGGCAAATTATTACAATTTCAAAGTGGAACGTTTGCTTTGGTAGACCCTCACTTTGAGTTCAAGTATCTGAGACGCGCTGTTTGGTGCCTTGGAGGACGGCCTGTTCTTCCTGGGGTGGGAGGGCACCTGCTGGTCTTTCATCGGGACACAGGGGAGGTCTCGGGCCCCTCCTGGCGACCCTCACATCAGGCTCAGGGAGTCTTGGGTATCACTGCTCCAGATTTCCCTCCTCAGTGCAGCCCACCCCCTCAGGGGCCAGGACACTGGGTCACAAAGGGGCGCCCTCCCTCCACCCCCTTCGTGGTGCACAGAGGGCAGGAGAGGGACCCCTGGATCCATGAGAATGTCTCCTTTATGTTCCAAGACTTCTCGGGAGGGAAGTCGTCGGGCCCAGAGGGGGCTCAGGCCCCACCACTGGGAAGGCTGGGGACTCCGTCGCTTAGGACAGCAGCTCTCAAACTTCCCGGTCTTGATTCTTGAGAACATGAAGGAGCTGTTGTGTGTGTTGTATGTACAGCCATGTGAGAAATGATGGGAGCGAGACAAGCCGTTGAGGGCCAGGCCTGGAGTCCCTTGACACACAGAGTGTCTATCCACTGTCCCCAAGACCGTCTGATAGGAGAGACGCTCAGTATGGATTTGGGGGTTGCTGGAAGAAAGGACAGAACTCCCAGGAGTGTTAACCCTCCTTCTGGGATCCTGTCTCCTCCAAACTGCTGGCCGGGCCCACCAGTAAGCAGATGGGTGACTCCATCACCCACCGGCCATGGCCGCAGCTGGGAGCTGGTGGTGGTGGGTGGACGGAATTTCTGTTCTGGGCTCCAGAAGCAAAACTGCACATGCAAATAGTGACTTCAGACAAAAATGGGCTTAACAGGACATCTGCAAACACACGTACTAATTATATTCCTCTTACTTGTACATTAAAACAGATTTAGCAGCTGCATTATACTGGAGTATAGGCATGGAGAGACGCACTTAGTCCATGACAGTATGCATGTTGAGATTCTACAGACTCTACCCGACTGTGGGTGAGGAGACCCGGGTGACTCTAACAGGATTGTATGTGAGACCGGTGAGATTGTTTTTGTAAATATAAACTAAATATTCCAAAGTTTATTTGTATGAAACGGAAAGGAACTGGAGGAATCAAGCTGCTCTGAAGAGCAGAATGTCAGAGGAATCAGTCCCCCCAGTTTCGGGACTTGGTAGGTTGCTATATTTATCAAGACTGTGTCATTAGTGGAGAGAGTTTTATATAAATCACTGGAACGGAAAAGAACATGCAGACATGTATGCCCACAAACGTGCCCCACTGGTTTTTGACAAAGGTTCAAAGGTGATGCCATAAAGGAAAGACAGCTGGAATAAGTAGACACTCAGACACTAAAAATCTTGACCTAAGTCCCACACCTTATACGGAATCCAACTCAAAATGATTTACGGTTAAAAGGAAAACTGCACATTTGGGAAGTAAAATTGTAGAAAACCTTTGGGATGTCTGACTTGGCGAACTATTCTCGACACCAAAAGTACAGTCAATAAAAGAGGAAATGATAAATTGGACTTTATCAAAAATAAAAAAAACCTCCTACTTCACTGGGCATTTATCCCAGAAGAAAGAAAACCCTTTATGGAAGTGTTTGTAGCAGCTTTGTTCATAATACCCCAATCCTGGAAGTAGCCCAGCTGTCCCTCAGCTTGTGCAGTGTTCAGCAAACCTAACACATCCACAGTGGAGGCACAGTGGTGGGGCGGGGGCGGGGGGAGTGTCGATACAGCAGGCACCTGGTGACTCTCCAGAGAATTATGCTGAGTGAGAAAAGCCAGTCCTGAAAGGGTACATAACATGTGAGTCCATTCTATACCTTTCTTGAAATGACAGAAGAACAGAGATGGAGGCCAGACGCGTGGTTTTAGACCGGACAGCAGCGTGTCTGGACTGTGTCAGTGTGGCCTCCTGGCTGTGAGGTTGGGCTGCAGTTTGCAAGATACCACTATCAGGCAAACTGGGCAAAGGGTACAAGGATCTCTACAGTCTCAAAATTAAAAGCTTAATTTAAAAAAATCTTTAGGGCTATTTATTATATGCAGCTGGGCTGTGCGCACCTTGCTTTGTGGATAAGTTATTAGTTAACTAAATTTCTATGTGTCTTATAGATTTGGGGATTATACATGGTTCTCATAAATCATAACTGAAAAGAAATCATCAATTTCCCTGCGCAACATGGCTAAAAATAGATCTAATCAGCAAGTTTTCCGTTCGGTTTCATGTATACACTCCAGAAGTCTTTTGTAATCTCGGTAACCTTGACATATAGAAAATAAGTCCATTTCAAAGCAAAGTAATTGAACAGAGCTATGTTTAACCATCAGAAAGGAATTATAGAAATGACCTAAGAGTTTTTATCTCTATTTTAAGACTCTGAAAACCTCCTACAGAGTCATGGTTTATTTAAAAGTAGTTCTTTACCTTGGCTCTTTATTTTATTTTTTATTCCACAGGTGATTTTATCTGTAAGTCATATGACGTTTGTCCTGGGAGGACCGTAAGAAGTGAAAACAGCCAGCAGAGGTGGGTGTGTCTTCGTTTTAACCTCTCGGCGGTGGCGGTGGCCAGTGATGGCGGGTGTGGAAGAAGAGTGTGTCTGACTTAGGTCACGTGTTCTTATCGATGGTCACCCCGGCCTGCTCCTCCCGGCACTTTTCCTTGTGAGCCTGTGTCAGGTCAGAGGGCAAGCGTTTGCACTTCAAAGTGAAGTGAGCACCTGGAGGGAGACCACATGGGCCAGTGGGTCGGGGTGAGGAATCATCGTCATTATGCCAGTCCCACGGCCCCTTTCCCACAAACCCCCCCTTCTGGTCCCGCGGTGGCTGGTGGAGAGGGGAGGTGAGGGGAAAAAGTACATGAGTGTGACCAAATTTGCAAAGGCTCGAAAACCATAACAGAGGCAGAGAACAGCGTATCAAAGCCGCCGTGCTGGATGAAGGCGCTTGCATCGTCCCCAGTGTGAAACCTTTTACCTCTTAGAGCGGTGGACTTGAGGCTGAGACCAAGCCACTGAGCTTCCTCCTTGCTGTGACGCCCTCGCTGTGGCAGCCCACCCGCCTCCTTGCAGGTTGGAGCGCATGCCCCCCTCCCAACAGCCTCCTGATGTCTGCCAGCCTCTAAAGGAGTATCTAGCATTTTGTCACTTCTTCCCTTGAATGGTTTCTTTAATGAGTTGTTTACTTACTCAGTGAGACAGATGCGTTTGAACAGGGTACCCTCAGCACCCTGACATCTGTGCTGGATGACTCTACGGTGGGTGTCCTGTGCCCTGTGGGGTGCTGAGCAGCACCCCTGACCGCCTGCCCACTCCATGCTGGTAGCCCCAGTCAGGACACGCAGTGTCGGCAGATGGGGCCACATGTCCCCTGCAGCAGGGAGGGGACACCGTGGACCCCGGTTGAGATCCAGACCGGGTGACAGTCAGCACTGAGGAGCCAGAGCAGGACCACAGCTCCGCCTGGCCACATCGCGGTCTCTGTCCCGGAGATTTCTGCTAGCTGTCAGGACTCTCGGTTCTGCAAGGCTATGGCCCACCATGAGAGGGAGGTGCCAGGGGCAGCAAACTCTTTACGAAGATGTTATCACAGAGAAAGAGCAACATATACAAGATAAACTCTTTTTTTCCATTCAGATGGTAGTTCGGGGCAGTTTGGCTCAGCTTTGGGATTCAGCACCCAGCGCTAGTTGAGTAGCTCCGTTGGTTAGAGCGTTGTCCTGATGCATCAAGGTTGTGGGTTTAATCCCTGGTCAGGGCACATACAAGAATTAACCAATGAATGCATAGATAAGTGGAACAACAAATCAATGTTTCTCTCTCTCTTTCCCTTTCTAAAATCAGTCAATAAATAAAAAAATTTAAATACATTCAGGAATATACATTTTTAAAAAAGAAGACTCATCACCCAGTTTGTGAACAGCCATTCTAATTATTAAGAACAATCTGCTGAACCAAACTCCCTTGCATAGTAACTGATGGGGCAGAAGTAGATATAGGCAGTGACCTGGCCGTATTATTTCCTGGATTAACCTCGGTGAAGCAGAGAGGAAGAGAACGGGGCATGGAATCCTAGTTTAACCTCTCTGAGTGTCGGTTTGCCAGTCTGTAAGATGCAGCCAACAGAACCTGTTTCTCAGGGTCCTGTGTGTGTTACATGCCGTTGGATTGACTCCTGGGTGCCCCATGAGTGGGTTACATTCACAGGGTCCTGTCCTCACAGCCCTGCTCTGCTCCTATAGACTCAGTCTTGGCTTCTTTCATGGAGTCAATCCATCTCATATTCGGTCTCCTTGTGTCCTGCCGCCTCTTGTTTTTCCAGCATTATTGTCTTTTCCAAAGAACCTGCCTTCTTCTAAGGTGTCCAAAGTAGGAAAGCTGAGGTTTTCTCATTTTTGCCTCCAGCCATGTTTTCACCTTCATTCTCTCTAGGACCCACCTGTCCATCTTTCTGTTGGGGTCTCTGTGGAGCACACCTCCAGCACCACATTTCAAATGAATCCATTCCTTTCTATCAGCCTTCTTCACGGTCCAACTTTAGCATCCACACATAGTCATTGGAATACGGGGTGTGGATGGTCTTAGCCTCGGTCTCTAATGACACATCTTTGCTCTTGGCGACCTTTCCTAAAAAATTCTCGCATTGCTGCCTAGGGTCCATGTGCACATGAAATAACAACGCATTCATGAGAGGCCCACCCCAGGGCAGGGCCTCGGAAGGCAGCCGAAGCTGCTATCACTGTCCTTGGACTCCACCGCTTCGCCTCAAAAGCAAGGCCAAGTGTGTGAGGGGAGCTCCTCCCGCCATCCCCTCACCTCCCTCCAGCTCCCGCTGCCACGCCTGCCCCAAAGTTTAGGAAGTCCAAGGCTGTGAGGGGCAGGCTGCCTCTCCCCGCCATCTCCCTCCTCCACCCTCTCCCTCCTCCACCCGGCTCTGCTCATTGGTAAGCTGGTAAGCTGAGAGAGGCCTCCAGCACCTTCCACTCCTCTCGGCTCCCTCTCTGGTGCTGGAGGCTGTGTGGTCTCTCTCCGCAAGCTGCCTGGGGAGCTGAGATGAAGTGAGAAACAGACCCTGGAGCCTGCGGTGATGCCCCCAGCCTTTCCCCGAGGGCCCTCCACCGTTGGGGTCTCCTGGTAAAAAAAAAAAAGTACTTCACTGCTTTTGAAATCTAAAACTTCCTGGTCTACTACAGAGGTTTTCATCCATTCCAGTCAATGTTTTTAAGCCTAAATACGGAACAGGAAATTTAGTCACAGAGTATTTCTTCAACTGGGGGCTAGCCTTCTGGTACTTGAGATCCCATTCCAATTCTGTGTGTTCCCCCTTTCCACTCTCTCTCCTTTTGCCTGGACGAGGAAGCCCTGCCTGCAGCTCACACTCACACACGCCCACACACACACACACACACACACTCACTCACTCTGCCAGCTCTGCCTCCGAAGTCCCCCCAGGAAAGGCCATCCCTCACTGGCGCCTCCTCCCTCCGTTTGTTTGCTCTGTTCTCTGGGAGCCTCCTGGTGCTGCAGGTGCTGGTGCTGAGGGTGCTGGTTCCCTGCCAGGTGCTGGTTCCCTTAGGCTAGCGTGGGCCGTGGGCTCAGCCGCTCCAGGGACTGGGTGGCAAGCCTGCCCCGGGCAGGACTCCAGGAGGCAAACAGCAGGGTGATGGGGAAGATGCCTCTCCTGGCCTCTGAGGGCATTTGACTCGGGAAGGAGAGGACCCAGGCCTTCTGCGGTGACCAGCTGAGTGTGTCCCAGCCCCTCTAACCAAGCATTCTGAGGATTTAAGCTGGAAATAGCTCAGCCAAGACAGCCGGGGAGGGCCTGCGGCCGCCAGCACTCAACCCATCTATCCCCACCAGTAAAAAAAAAAAAGCTGTCTTACTTCCCAAGTTTAACACCATTAGGTCCCACTGCACGCATTTATTTTAGGGATTATAGCTCGCTGGCTCCCCCTGTAATGCACCAGGCGTGGAATTTTCCTCATCCTGTCTGGCACCATCCCTAACACTGGAAATTCTGAATCCTGACACATTTCTTCCCTCGGTGGAGTGTTGCCTCTTCTTCTGGGATTCCTGGTAACAGATAGGTTTGTTTTCTCCTCCGCATGTGTGGCCTTTCCATGATGTCTGTCTCCTATTGACTCCTGTGGAGATCTGGGAGAGAGTGCCACCCAAGCCCAGCCTCACCTCCGGAATGGGTCTTATCTCCGGGCTGTATTTGTTCTTTCTAGAAGCTTAGTTACTTATTTAGATCCTCCTCGTGTATTTTCCTCTTTGCTTTTAATTACTTCTGTCATATCTTTACTTTTTATAATTCTAGAGGCCCAGTGCATGAAATTCGTGGGGGTGGGGGGGAGCGCAGGGTGGATGTCCCTCAGCCCAGCGGTCCCTCCAATCTGGGACCCCTCGAGGGATGTCCAACTGCCCATTTAGGCTCTATCCTGGTAGGATCGGTCCTAAACAGGCAGTCGGGCATCCCTCTCATAATCCCAACTGCTCACCTGCCTGCCTTCCTGATTGCCCCTAACTGCTTCTGCCTGCCAGCCTGATCATCCCCTAATCACTCCCCTGCCAGCCTGATTGATGCCTAACTGCTCCCCTACCAGCCTAATTGCCCCCAACTGCTCTTCCCTGCAGGCCTGGGTCCCCCCCCAACTGCCCTTCTTTGCAGGCCTGGTCACCCCCAATTTCCCTCCCCTGCAGGCCTGGTCACCCCCAACTGCCCTTCCCTGCAGACCCAGTCGCCTCCAACTTCCCTCCTTCGCTGGCCTGGTCACCCCTAACTGCCCTCCTCTGATGGCCATCTTATGTGGCCATCTTGTGTCCACATGGGAGCAGCCATCTTGTGTATTAGAGTGACGGTCAAATTGCATATTACTCTTTTATTAGATAAGATAGAGACCTGGTACATGGGTGGGGGCCAGCTGGTTTGCTCTGAAGGATGTCCCAGATCAGAGTGGGGGTTCCCTTGGGATGTGTGGTGGCCTGAGCAAGGGGCCTGTGGTAGTTTGCAGGCTGGCCACACACCCCGGCAACCCAAGTGGAGGCCCTGGGATCTAGGATTTATTTATCTTCTGTAATTGAAACTTTGTAGCCTTGAGCAGAGGCCTGGGCCTGCCAGGGTGTGCAGGAAGCTTGGCTTCCTCCATTGCCAGGGAAATCCAAGCCTCCTGCTCACTCTGTGATCACAGCCATTTTGGTTGGGTTAATTTGCATGCTTGTTCCTGATTGGCTGGTGGGCATGGCTTGTGGGTGTAGCAGAGGTGTGCTCAATTTGCATAATACTCTTTTATTAGATAGGATCATCTCAAGTTCCTAGGAGCCTACTAGTATTAGTCATGTGTCTGCTGATATTTGCCCATGTGGGTTGTTGCCTTGAGTGTTGTTTTTAATTTTGGTTTGTAAATTCATCTTAGTTGGGGTTTCATCTGTGGGAATCCTGTGAGGCTTGAATTGAGAGCATGTCCCTCGAGACAGTAGCACTGTTGACATTTTGGGCTGGGTCCCAGCCCTTTTCCTGTACACTGTGGGTTTTAACAGAACTCTGGTTTCTACCCTCTAAACACAAGTCACACCCAGTAATGACTATCAGTATGTGCCTAGGTCTTGTCAAACAGCTCTGGGGACAGGGTCACCCGATTGAGAAGCCCTGCTTGAGACAGCGTATGAGTTTGGCTCTAATGCACATGGCAGAGATGTTGCCCACTTGAGACTACTTTTTATGGGGGTAATTTCTTAGCTTTTACTTTCACAGACCAAAATTCCAACCTCAAACCCACTGTGCAGGTAGGAATTAGACACATACTCTCATATATATACTCTGGTTCTATTTTACCTAAAACCAAGCAGAGAAATCTTACAGCCTTTCTATAGCAGTAGATAAATTTTCCCCTGCACATTCTTTTACAGGGAGGGCAGCCCAACAAGGTTCGAACCTCCTCCTCCTGCCACAGGATTATATGATTTACTACCTGGCAGAAATGAATGCATTTGAGAGACCCCACACCCTTGGCACTTTCATCTGTAATACCTTGTGGGAAGTTGAGATGTTTTATTTTCCACTGATTATCCAGATCTTTTCATTATTATTTTGGTGAATATTCCTACCTGTAGAGAGCGCACATTTGATTTGGCTACAAAAGGAGTCAGCTAGCCTGTTCTACAATTTAGTGCGGGGCTCCGTGGGGACATGAAAATTGGAGTCAAAGCCACGAGCACCCAGGCTGGGATGGTAAAGTCTCTTTCAGATTTAAAACCGCCCTCTTTCCCCCTAGACCAGTGGTTCTCAACCTTCCTAAGGCAGCAACCCTTGCATACAGTTTCTCATGTGGTGATGACCCCCAACCATGAAATTCTGCTACTGTTATGCATCGTGATGTAAATATCTGCATTTTCCGATGTTCTTAGGCGACCCCTGTGAAAGGGCTGGTCGACCCCCAAGGGGTCGCGACCCACAGGTTGAGAACCACTGCCCAAGATCTTTATTAGATGGTGATCGGGTAACAAGCTGGTGTCTGGCCCCCGCCCAGATCTCCTGAGGCAACCTTTGCAGGGCATATCTCCTAGAGACTAGCTGGCCTGGTTAGCTAGTCTCAGTCTAGGAGATAAACTGAGGCAGGCCGCCACGTAATCTGGGTCTGAAGGAAAGGCTGTGGTCCTCTGTTTGGGCCACCTGCAGACGGCAGGTATGCAGGACGGAAGAACCGAGTGGGCGGAGAGGGAGTCCTTGGTTCCGCTGGGTCACCAGGCTCAGGCTCGCATGCGTGGTCAGGTGTGTCCCCAACCCTAACCTGAACCTGTTTTCCTTCCGCAGGCCCAGCCTCCTGACCCCAGCGCTGCGCATGGGGCCATGGCCCTGCTCCCCGGGCCCGCGGAGCCCCCTGGTGGCGGCGGGGCCCGCGCCCGGCACGTCATCATCAATGTAGGCGGCTGCAGGGTGCGCCTGGCCTGGGCC
>PVJN01039252.1:0-19899 GCA_004026805.1 Lasiurus borealis
AAAGAAGACAGAAGGAAGGCCAAGAGATACATGAAAACATGCTCAAAGTCACTAATTATCCGAGAGGTGCAATTCAAAACGACAATGTGATACCATCTCACACCTGTCAGAATGGCTATCATCAACAAATCAACAAATGACAAGTGTTGGCGAGGAACTGGAGAAAAAGGAACCCTTGTGCACTGCTGGTGGGAATGCAAACTGGTGCAGCCACTGTGGAGAACAGTATGGAATTTCCTCAAAAAACTAAAAATGGATCTCCCATTCGACCCAGTAATCCCACTCCTAGGAATATATCCTAAGAAACTAGAAACACCAATCATAAAGGATATAAGTACCCCTAAGTTCATAGCAGCACAATTTATAATAGCTAAGAATTGGAAACAGCTTAGGTGCCTGTCAGCAGATGACTGACTGATCAGAAAACTATGGTTCATCTACATAATGGAATACTATGCTGCCATAAAAAGAAGGAATTCTTACCATTTGCAGCAACCTGGATGAAACTGGAGAGCATTATACTAAGTGAAATAAGCCAGTCAATGAAAGAAAAATACCACATGATCTCACTCATTTATGGATAATAAAGAACATTATAAATGGATGAATAAAAAGATACAGGCACAGTAAAGCATCATGCTGACTGTCAAATTACAGTGGGAAGTTAGGGAGAGGTGGAGTAGTTAAGAGATCAACTGAAGGATTTGTATGTATGCATGTAAGCATAACCAATGGATGCAAGCACTTGGGGGTGAGTGCATGCATGGAAAGATATGTACACATGTATTACATTAATAAGAAATGGGGAAAAATTAAATGCTTGGAATTTTCTCTTCTAAATAGATCACACAATTTCTATTGTCACTTCCATTTTTTAACTCTTTTATGTATATATATACTCATTCACTGCCTATAGAGGAATAATATTCCTTGCTCTTGGATAGTTACAGAGAGTGAGCTGAAGGCAGCAATCTTTCATACGCAAAGGGATGTACTTATACTTTATTCATCTTGTTTCCTTCCCCCTGTTCCATACTCATTCATCCTGTTAAATTCTTTGACTCTCTCCTAGTTTTTTCTCACGCGCTTACTTTTTGTCTTATTTTAAGAAATTGCTACAGCCAGTCTAACATTCAGCAGCTACCACCCTGATCACAAGACCCTCATTTGGCAAACAGGTTTCAAGTCATTAAAGGCTCAGATGATGGTATTTGTAAATGATGGTATTCAAGTTTTTTTTTAGACATAACGATATTGTACACTTAATAGACTATCATATAGTATAAATATAACTTTTACATGCACGTCAAAAGTCTGCACAGCTCACATTATTGCCATATTTGCTTTATTGATTTGGTTTGGAACCGAACCCACTGTATTTCTAAGGTAGGCCTGTACACTCTTATCTCTATTACACATATTTGGAGAGGCTCCCAGAGATAAGAATTTGGCATTAGGAAGTAACACCTGAGACCAGAGAGCTAAATCCAGGTTTTTTTGTTTGTTTGTTTTTTATGAAACCATAGGCCACAACCCTGCTACACTGAGCAGTCAACTGAAGGAGTCAGCATGCCTGGGCAGAGGGCTGTCATTTGAAGAGGGGAAGTCAATTCATCCTGTAATTCTCTGGAAGGCAGGACAGGGATCAGTGGGTGGAAATTACAGGGAGGCCGATTTTTGCTGCAATTTGAGGGAGAACTTTCCAATATTAGAGCTGTCTAACCAAGAAACAATCTGCCTTGTCAAGATCCTACAAAATAAATAAGCCGCCTATCGCTAAAGGCATTTAAGCTGAGAGCTGAAGATCGCTCCCGAGGAATGTTAGAGGAAAGATTATTGTCTGGGTGGCATGAGTGGCATTAGGTTTACCCATCGTAAAGGTTGTGTGGGTGGAACAGGATGACATTGAGAGAGAGGATCCGTAACCTTGGACATCATCTGGTCTTCTGGGTCACACGGAGGTGACCTTGATGCGCTGTAGAACCGCATGATGATAGTTCAAGCCTGGTATTTCTTGCAGAAGCTCCTTTTGAACAGATGTTCAGTTCAATTGACATATCCATAGTGGTTGAGTATGATGGGCTGGAACCCTGCCTTCTAAAATTTGTTTCCTATGGTTATGCTACAAAAAATATTGTCACTTCTAGAATCATTAGATGCGACTATTTCCTCTACTGAAATTGCACTTCAAGTTATGCTTATGCGTTTCTTTTAAAGGTGTATGAGTTGGCATGGAACACACCCAGATAGCTGATACCAAGGTGGCGGGCTGGGCAAGTGCTTTCATCTGGGGTTAAAAAAATTGACAGTTTGAGTGTGAAATTCCGGATCTCTATGTGCCCACGCATTCATTTCTCACTTCTTTCCTTTTGTATGGCTGAGAGCAGAGTAATTCCCCTCCTCACCTTGTGCATTTCCAACAGTATATTTTTCCCCCCAGGGAGAATGTTACACCCCGAAGTAAATTGTATTCCATGTGTTAAGAGGGAAACTTTAAAGCTTCCCACTGGAGACCCCATGCTGGTGTTTGAGCAACTGTAGAGTCATCGAAATCGCCATTAGATCTTATCCTAAACTTCAAAAAAGGCCAACGTTATAAACTACTCAGACGTACAAGTCAACAAACAAACCTTAGGTCATTACCAGGGACTCTTTCTCTGCTTCATTTTCTGCATTTGAGGGAAGGGGAGTTAGAGCTATATTTGACTTTTAGTTGAGCACAAAGATGATGTATAATAATAGCTAAATAACAGTGTTTGCATATCGTGTCTAATTCCCACAGGCATCTTTTAAAGTAGGGATGGGAATTCTCATCTTATTATTTTAAATGACTCTAAGCTTTCGTTAACCACAAAATATCAGGTCTACACTTGTACTAATGAGGACCTCTCTATCTTTTTAATCTTGGGACCTGCACCCTGGGGAAGGATGTAGCTGAGCATCAGTTCAGGAGCTGAGGACTTAGCTGTTCCAGTGTCTCTCATTCCCTCATTATCCTTTGTCTTTTCATTCTCTGTTTCTTCAACAGTGCCACATCTGTGCTCTCATCCTCTGGTTCAACCATACAATATCTTTCAACATTTTAGGTCCAAATCTCAACTTTGCATTATGTTTCCATATATTTTTAAATCAAATGGTACTTTATTATTACAGTTTTCACAGACAATATTAATTTAAGTGGAATATTCTCAATGTAGGGGCTGTGCATTGGCTGTTTTCATTTAGCTAGACAACTATTTAATTTTTTAATCTATTTTATCAATTTTAGTTTCCAAAGCAGTTTCTGCTTGAATATTAAAATTTAGGTTGACTCTTTCTCTTTGATTGTTCTCAAATTATAATTTCTTTCTCTTTGAATGTTATGCAGTTGGTGTTTTGCATAGACAAGTTGTTTGGTTTTCTTAATTCTTGAAATATTTTCTGCTACTATTGGAAATGGAAATATTTCTATTTTCCAATTGTATGCTAGTAGAGTAAAAATCTACAATTGGTATTTGTATATTGATCTTATCCTCCTAAATAATAAAACCCTAATATGCAAATTGACCAAACAGCAGAACAGCCAGTTGCTATGACATGCACTGACCACCAGGGGTGAGGCACTCAATGCAGGAGGAGTACCACTCAACCAAAAGCTGGTTTCAAGGCTGGCAAACACAGAGGCAGTGCAGGAGCCTCTCCTGCCACTGCTGCAGGTGGGAGGTAAGGAGCGAGAGGTCCCAGCCTATGAGAACCTGGACTGTGAGAGGGATGTCTGACTGCTGGCTTACATCCCCTGAAGGGTCTTGGACTTTGAGAGGGTGCAGATTGGGCTGAACGACTCCAGTGCACATATTTCGTGCACTGGGTCTCTAGTATGTTATAAGGTAGCTAGATCTACTTATTACTTCTAGTGGATCTTGGGTATATGATTTAGGATTTTCTACATTCATAATCATGTAGGAAGACAGTTTTACTTGTCAGTCTTTAAACCTATTATTATAACTTTATTTTTCTAAGATTTTACTGAGTTTAGTAAATTATGTCAAATCATTTTTCTGTATCTACTGAAATTATAATACACATTTTCTTTTTTCTGTAAATATGAAAATACATTGATTTTTCAAATTTTAAAGCAATCTTAAGTTCTTGGAATAAACCCTACTTGAGGTTTATTACTGAATTTGATTTGCAAATAATTTTGTGTATATTCTCATGAAGGTTATTGATTTGTAATTCTCCATTTTTTTCATATTCTTTGTCTTCGTGTGCATGTGTGTATGTGCATATTTGTGTGGGGTATTTTTTAATAATTCATTGTTCACTTCATATAATGGAAAGTACTTTCTCTTCATTTCTCTTGTAAGATTGAATTTCTTTCTCTAAAACTTTGGTCAATTTTTGCCAATCAAATTCATGAGGCCTAAGGTTTTGTTTTAATATTTGAGAATGCATATAATTTTATTAATAAGGATAGGGCTAGTCACATAGATTTTCTTTATTTTTCCATCAGTTTAGGTTAATTGAAGGAATCTGCTAATTCTTCCTTAAGTTCACTAATTATTGTTATAATGTGGTTCATAATAACCCTTAGAATTTGTTTAAAGGGTCTTGATAGATATATTATCTTAATTCCAGTATTGATTTGTCTTGGATTTTTTTTATCAAGTTTATAGTATGTTATAGAAATAGTTCCACAATAGGATTTTTCTTTAGATTCCATTGTAAACTCCAGAGAGTTCACCAGTTTCTGTTTTTGTTTTAATTTTTTTGGTGCCAGTTGAATATGTCTTTGATCATGATAAGGGTAGAAATTTAGGCTTGAAGGTTTGCTGGTGTATGGGATAATTTTTTTTTAAGATCTTTCTTTTCTAAGTAGTTTTTCTAGTCTTTTTTTTTTTTCATAGAAGCAATACCACTTTCATAATATCTAGTTACACAGCTTTCTTATTGACAGATCTGTACTTTCCTCAAACATTTTCTGTTTATTGTGACTATTAATTTCTAGGTTGCCATTTCCTATGTTTTGCTTTAGCTTTAATTTCTCTCTTCCTGGCATCTGAGAATGTCAATTTCTTTAAGCTAAATCATATGTTTCCATTATTTTTTGTTTACTTTCTGTGTATTGGTAGTGAAAGTGGGGTCCATATTAGATTCGTCTATCATTTGCTGGGACCCAGCTTCATTTGATGTAATGCTTACATCATCCCTGGAATGTAAGTATTATATAGCTCACTTTTCAAAGAAACTGCTGTTATGGGTGTTCATAGACTATATCACAGCCCGTAGGGTGTGGAGTATGAATTTATTTTATAATGTTAGCATAGATTGGGTATGAAATCTATATATACATTGAGTGGCCAGATTATTATGATCCCTGAATGCATAATAATCTGGCCACTCGGTATATACCCTATATAATAAAAGGCTAATATGCAAAATGTCCTCTCGACCAGGAGTTTGACCAGCAGGGAGGCCAGCCAACCACCCATGTCCCCTCCCCTGGCCAGACTGGCCAGACCCCACCCATGTACTAATTCATGTACTGGGCCTATAAATATATACACCGAGTAGCCAGATTATTATGCATTCAGAGATCAGAATAATCTGGTCACTCAGTGTATATACAAAAAGCTAATATGCTAAGTGTCCCTCCTACCATCTGACCAGTCACCATGACATGCATTTACCACCAGGGGGCAGATGCTCAACACAGGAGCTGCTGAGCTTCAGTGACTTGGCAGAGGCTCTCGGGTGATGCACCTTGAAACCAAAGAGGAGGGACCCCGATTCCTCACGGGGCTGAGCGATGACACCTTCGGCCTTGGGTTATTGTTGCTGGGGCACTGCTGGCCCAAATTTGAATTACTGCACACTTGCATTTGCCTTCCACACCCTGTATGGCAGCAACTTTGCAGAGTGCCCTCTCACACTCCAGGACTCCTCGAGGGGTGTTGGAGAGCCAGTTTCGGCTCAATTCCTGCAGGCCAGGCTGAGGGACCCCACCTGCCACAGGGACCCCCTTTACTCTGCAGATGCTGAGTAGGGACCACCGGAGATTGGCTCCAAGGCGTGTCCGGCCTGTCTCACCCAGTCCTGCCTGCTGCCAGCCACCTTCTAATTAATTTTCTTTCGATGTGCACTGGTATATAATATTTCTTCCAGTTTGTCTTCAGCTTATTAACAAAGTGACCATTTGAAATTTTTGTTGGTTTTCCTAAAGCAGAAAAGGTAAGCATTCTACATGGTACAGTTATAGGGTCATTCATCAAAATTTCTCTCAACCAAGATATGAATTTCCAACTGAGGGTATTCTTTTCATAGAGATAAGAACCTTACCCACTCATTACTTTTCCACATTTTAGGTACTCAACTAATTAGAATGTGGAACAAACTTTTGAGTGATTATTGATAGGGAGCTAATTAGTTCCTGTATCATGTCAGGCTAAACACATGGAAAGAGGAAGCAAGAAACCTGCATCTAAGAGCTACATTATATTAGGCTCCCCTCTGCTGGGGAAAGAATGAGAACGGCTAGCTGCCAGAACTATTTTCTTTCATAGTTCCCAAGAAAGATGTACACAGAGAAGAAAAGGCCAGGCAAATCCTATACCTCTTGTTACTATAAGGTTTTTCTCCCCGCAACCATGTAGGCTCCTGATGTGAGGTGCTTAGACATGTGGAACCAGTAAGGATCCTTCTGATGAAACTCAGGTACTTCCTTTCCCATGGGAGTTTTCCTTGTTTCTGATGGCAATGGCTCTCTGCATCTTCCAGAAATTCCAGGACAAAGCAAGTCAGAGCCAAGAGAGAAATTGTCCACCAGATATCCCATCCCTAGCACCGTGGACAAAACCTAATCCATTTGGTGTTCCTCCTCTATCTGCACATACTTTCAATCAGTTCCTCTCACTCTCCTTCAATCTGTTTATGACATCCCAGTCAGTGCTTCATGTTAAACTAGAGGCCCAGTGCATGAAATCTGTGCACTCCAGGGGATGGGGGTAGTCCCTCAGCCCAGCCTGCATCCTATCACAGTCCAGGAGCCCACAGGGGCTGTCCGACTGATGGACATCCTTAGTGCTGCTTTGGAAGTGGGAGAGACTCTTGCCACTGCCGCTGTGCTTGGCAGCCATGAGCCCAGCTTCTAGATGAGTGGTGCACCCCCTGTAGGAGTGCACTGACAACCAGGGACAGCTCCAGCATTGAGTATCTGCCCCCTGGTGGTCCGTGCAAGTCATAGTGACTGGTGGTTCTGCCATTTGGTTGATCAGCATTTAGCCTTTTTTAAAAATATATATTTTATTGATTTTTTACAGAGAGGAAGGGAGAGGGATAGAAAGTCAGAAACATCGATGAAAAAGAGACATTGATCAGCTGCCTCCTGCACACCACCCACTGGAGTTGTGCCTGCAAGCAAGGTACATGCCCCCGCCCGGAATTGAACCTGGGACCCTTCAGTCCGCAAGCCGACGCTCTATCCACTGAGCCAAACCGGTCTCGGCAGCATTTAGCCTTTTATTATATAGTAGAGGCTCTCTTTTTATGTTCAATCACAGTTCCTCCAACATTTCTCAATCTCTCTCTTGTTTTTTATTTTCACAGCAATCATACTAGTCTGGTTTTAAATGTAATGCCTCCTAACCTTACCATTTCAAAGTTATCTCTAGAGCCTAGAACATATAATACCTTCCCAGTGAATAGTTATTACATGATTGGATAAATGGATAGCCCTCACCCATCCTCATCAAGGTTTTTTTACCCTGCTGGTGTAGTATACTAAAAAAGCTTTGATTTTCCAAATTCAGTAACATGTTATTTCTCATCCCCTTTCTTCTCCTTTGGTCACATTTTTATTTTATTTTATTTATGTATTTTTTAAATACATTTTATTGATTTTTCACAGAGAGGAAGGGAGAGGGATAGAAAGTCAGAAACATTGATGAGAGAGAGACATCGATCAGCCGCCTCCTGCACACCCCACACTGGAGATGTGCCCACAAGCAAGGTACATGCCCCCGACCGGAATCGAACCTGGGACCTCTCAGTCCGCAGGCCGACGCTCTATCCATTGAGCCAAACTGGTCTTGGCTGGTCACATTTTTAAAATGAGATCTTACTACATTATCCCCAAGCATTCTGTCTAATTCCACTATGTTGACAAGCCCTAAATTCTGGTCTTCTAAAGTTCCTCAACTGTCTTTTTTTACACCAAGATCTTCTGGTGAAGTTTATCTTCATGCATTTAAACATGCATCTGTATTAAACATAAGTTATTTAAGGAAAATGCCATATTTTCTTCCTATTCATATCCCTCTCAACATACAGCACGGTGCCTTATACAACTATTACCCATACTAGAAGCCTAGTGCATGAATTCGTGTATGGATGGGATTCCTTGGGGTGGCCTTCGAGGATCGGGCTGAAAATGGAAGTCCAGGCCACCTGCAGCTCCTACCTGCTGTTCCCTCTCATCCTGGCCCCACTGTGCCTGCAGCAGTCTTGCGCCCAGTCAGCCCCAATTGGGAGAGGCTTGTACCACAGCAGTGATGCTTACCAGCCATGAGCCCTTCATCTGGCACCCACCCTGAGGGGGATTGAAGGGGGGGGAGGAGAGTGCATTTGGACCTCTGGGTGGATGGTGAACTCCCTTACCAGCCCAGGATCCTGATCTGTCCTGCTGATGTTTGCACAGGTTGTTGGGATCCACCTGGTGGCCATTTTTATAACTTTTTTTCCTTGTGGAGCATCTAGGGAGAGGAAGCAGTGGTAGTGCCCAAGGCCAACGTGCAGGAGGCCTGTGGCACAGTCAGGATAATGTCAGCAGCGCTGGTCCTTTGACGCCTGGCCCAATCTCTGGAGATTGAATGCCTGGCCCATTCTCTAGAGATTGAATTTACAGGATTCAGTCCGGCAGCCGCCAGACTGGTGGGCCACAGGGATGGATCGGTCAGCTGAGCGGAACTCTTGCTATGAGATGAGATTGCACTGACTACCAGGGGGCAGCTCCTGAGTTGAGCTTCTGCCCCCTGGTTGTCAGTTCGCATCATAGCAACCAGTCGGTTGGTCATTGGGTCACGTAGGCTTTTATATATAGATGGTAAATATATGTCCATTTAATTAACATTGAATTCAAAGGCCTCTAAAAATCTTGTCACATGCGAACACTTAAGGACTAATCAAGGCATATTTTCAGTGATTTATAGGGGTTGACTAGAAAGTAGTAACATTAATATGCACTGAAGTTACACAGTGATTTTTCTGGGTAAGGTGGTTCTTATCATGATGAACCCTTAACATAACACTCTCCTTTTCCTAAATAAGGAAAAGCAAATTAGAACGGTCATATCACTAATCCTATCTAATAAAGAGGGAATGTGCTAATTGACCCTCATACCATTGCAAAGATGACGGTGCCCACAGCCACAAGATGGCAGTGCCCATTCCCTTCAGCCATGCTGGAGCAGCAGGCACACAACAAGGCCTCCGGAGTCCCCCAGTCCTTTCAGCCTCTCAGCTGCTCAGGGTTGGCCCGAGGTGCAGGCAAGCCTCTGATGACAGCTGCCCCGCTGTCCAGGGCTGTCTGAGGCTCAGGTAACCAGGGCCAGCTGGCCGAGGCTAGTGCTGCTGGCAGTGGCAGCAGCAGAGGGGTGATGGGGTGTCACCTTCCTCTGATCACCAAGCCTCCCAACCCTGAGGGCTCCCATACTGTGATAGGGGGCAGGCCTGGCTGAGGGACCCCCTCTCCAGTGCATGAATTTTCATGCACTAGGCCTCTAGTCCTATATAATAAAAGTTTAATATGCAAATTGGCCAAATGGCAGAACAACTAGTTGGTGGGGAATGGGGCCAGTGAGAAGGCTATGCCAGGCCAGCCAAGGTGTGTGCCAGTGGGCAGAGGGAGGGGACAGCGATGGGGGGAGCGGCAGCAACCAATGGTGGAGGAAGAGTGATGGGGGGGAGGCATCCACTTGCCGGCTGGTGCCATCCCCTGATTGGCCCGCCTAGTTGCCTAGTTACCTCCTGCAGAGGGAGGCCAGATTGCAGCTTAGGCCCGCTGCCCATGGACATCCCCTGAGGGCTGCTGGCCTGCAAGAGGGCACAGGCTGGGCTGAGGGACACCTGCCCCCCGAGTGCATGAATTTTCGTGCCCTGGGCCTCTAGTGTACTTCATAAGTGAGTATGTCTTTACAGCATAGAACTGAACAAATCCATAGGTATTTTGGAGAGTTTGGGAAGAGAATGATAAAGGAGAGAAGTCAGAACTATAGCGTGATCCAGATAGAGAGAAGGATTCTAGGTACCCACAGAGAGGGAGTCCTAGACAGGAATTTGAGATGGTGCACCCTCCATCAAATCACACCACCACCTCGGCTTTGCTTGTCTCCTTATGCAACAAATCCATTTAACTACATTACCTCTAGGTCTTTCAGCTCAAAAACAGTTGTGATTTCCTGGAGCCAATACAGGCAAATACGAAGCTTAAGAGAAAGCCATCTCAGCTTTTTTTTCTTGTGGGGCCAATTACAGACAAATCATTTGAGTTGCAGGAAGGCTTTTACCCCTCCTGAAGTACTCTGACCATGTCCACACTCTAGAGACTCTCCATGTGTACAGTAATGGGAGTGAGTGAAGGTTTAAACCATTATCTGCTGTTAACACATACTACCTAAGAAATAAAATGATCCCTAAGTATGATTTCTGTGTATAAACTCCTTGTAGCTATTATTGAGCTTGCAATAGGTTCTCCAAACTTCTATTAAAATATCAATAGTATTTTTTCAGAGCTTAAATTGAGCGGTGATTTTATATCAGACTGATCCTATAAACCACTTTTCTCCGAAGATTCTCTTGTTGCTAAAAATGAAAGCCATTCAAACGAGCAGTGATTGAAACAGTGAGAAAGAAGGGGGCAAAAAATCAATACCGCATTTTCCAGGGCACTATCTCTGCTTTTTGAAAAGAGACCTTTAATAACGTGCTTATGAGGGAGGCAGCCAGTTGCTCAAAGTGCATTCAGGGGTGAGGCTTTCTGGGAAGACTCTCCAGAGAGAGATTGCTGAGAAGTCAAAGCTCACTGGTGGAATCCGCAGCCAGCTGACTCAAGGCATTCTTAGGATCTGGAGCTAAATGGACTGCTTTGCAGCATTGCAAGTGTGCTTTCTCCTATACTTTGTCTGAGCTCTGAGACAGGATGGCACGGGGGCAGAGAGGGAGGGATAACCATTAGTTCCGAGTGATTCATGGGCTTGTTGTGTGTCTCAATCTGGTTCATTAAATCAAGACCAAACTCATCAGTGGAGAACCCAAGTCTTTCGTGATGGGCATGACCCTGTCCACATTTAACATCCATTTCGTTCCTGGGTCCGACCTCTGTCGCAGGCTATTTATTGGACACGAGAAAGAGAAAATCCTTGCGGAGAAAAATTTCTGTGGTTACCCTGGAGTCTAAGTGGTTTAGGAATAACACGTGTTTTATAAACTTCCAATTGATATCTCCCGTTAAGTGAAGGAATTTGAGAAAAGCTATTTTTTTCTTTAGTGTTTTGGCTTATTAAGGAGGAGGAGGTGTTCCAGGACATGAAAGAAGATGCCAAATCAAAATTCTAAAAAGAGGATGGTTTTGAGAAGGTAAAGGGGGATCAAAGCTGAGATCAAGAAGAATAAAAACTCATCATAGGAAGGAGAATGAATCTGTTAATCTGCACAAATTCATAGTCACAGGAGGTATAACACAGACAGGGGATTGAAGAGAATGCAACGTCCCACGCTATAAAGAAAGAGGATTTAAAGAGGCTAAAGAATGCCGGTGCTATTGTTAGACTCAGATGGAAGAGGTGCACAGTGGGCATGTTCATTTCATCCTGTGATTTATGAATTATTTTGACGGATAACTGAGAGGAGAGTTCACAGCCAACTCCACTGACGCAATAAATTTCAGCCGTTTTAATTACAGGAAGCTTTAAGTATCTCCTAATTCAGCATTCATAAATAGGCGCTATTATGAGAGGTAATTTTGTCAGCTGTTAACCTGGGATTGAAAAGTTAAGTGTCCCTGAGTTCACATCCCAGCTCAGCACTTGTTGAGTCAGTTGGGTGACTGCATAGCAATTTTTGACCTCTTTAGATATTAGTTTTTCAAATATAAAATGGTCACAATATTAGTAACCAGCTTGTTGAGTTGTTGAAGGAAGTAATTGAGATAATATAGATTCATATATCCAACCGTTAATTAACATGTTAAAAAAATGAGCTCCTGATATCCTCTATCCATGCCATCAGGAAACCAGCTTCTTCTCCTATAGTATTATCCATCTTAGGTAATATGAACTCCTCTCTTCCAGTTGTTCAGAGGAGAACACACAAAAGTAACATTAATAGCAACCAACACAACAGAACAAAAATAGCATTGAAGTTCTACCTTCAAAACAGCTAGAATCTGATCACTGCTGTACTTCTGGCCCAAGCCATTGTCATCTCTCCCAAATATATACAGTGGTACCTCGAGATACGAGTTTAATTCATTCCGTAACCTTGAGGTGTGGGAAACTATGAGATGCTTGAGTTGCGGTGAACTGGTGGGTGGTGTGCAGCCGGCCGATCCGCGCGATTACTCCTATCTCAAATGTTGCTCGTATTTCAAAGCAAAAATTGCTCGCTGGATGACTTGTATCTCAAAAATCTCGTATGTTAGGGCACTCGTATCTCGAGGTACCACTGTATATACCTAATATGTAAAGTGTCCCCATGGGAATTCGCTCACTATGGTATGCCCTGATCACCAGGGGGAAGTGTGAAATGAAGGGAGGGCCCAGCCAGCCTCTGGGAGCCAATAGGAACCCTACCCATGCACGAATTTCATGCACTGGGCCTCTAATATTTCTATAAGTCTCCTCATTTCCTAGCTTCTGTTCTTATCTGCATGTTATCTGATCTCAATGGACTTGTCAAAATAATGTTGTTAAAATATGTCACTCTGTTCAACAGTCTCCAGTGGTTTGCCATTTTCACATTGATAAAGGGCAAGATTCTGTAACTTCTCCAACTTTGTTTCCTGGTATTCCCTTCTGCCTATTATTCTCCAGCTTCGCTAGCCTTTAGTGTTCATTGAAAAACCTGGGCACGTTCATGCCTCTGGGCTGTTAATACCTAAGTCCCCGTGCCTTTAGATATTTATTCAGTAAAATTCACCTTCTAGGTGAGTTTTTCTCTGTCTATCTAAAATTTAAAGCCTGCTCCACTCTCATTAATCATATATATCGTGCTCTTGCTTTACTTTTGCTACTTATTGCTTATTATAGCTAAACTATATATTTAACTTATCTATTTTCCCTGCCAAAATAATGACGGATAATTTATTAATTATTTCCATTACTATATTATCAGTGACAAGAAGAGACCTGGAAAATATTAAGTGTTCAATAAATATGTGATGAATATATCTAGATATATAAAAGCCTAAGCAACCATCACAATCAAATGGAGGACTGAACAGGTTGCATGGGGCGACTAGCTCAGCAGGGGGTTTAGTGAGGGGTGACCAAATGACTGAGCAGCAGGCTGTGTGGGGCAACCTGGCTGGGAGGGGGTTAGAGAGGAGTGACCAAATGATCAAGCAGCAGGCTAAGTGGGGTGACCAGGCCTGTGGGGGGGGGTAGCTGGGGGCAACCAGACTGGCGGGGGGTAGTTAGGGGATACCAGGCCAGAGGGAGAGGCAGTAAGGGGTGACCAGACTGGCAGGGAGCAGTTGGGGGTGACCAGGCCAGCAGGGGAGAAATTTGGGTCACCAGGTTGGTGGGGAGGGGGCAGTTAGGGGTGATCAGGCAGGCAAGCAGGTGAGTGCTTAGAATTCAGTGGTCCCAGATTGTGAGAGGGATGTCTGACTGCCAGTTTAGTCTTGGTCCTGAGGATCTGGCCTAAACCGGCAGTCAGACATTCCCCAAGGGGTCCTGGTTGGGAGAGGTTGTAGGCTGGCCTGTGGGGACCCGCCATGCATGAATTTTGTGCACTGGGCCTCTAGTCCTATCTAATAAAAGAGTAATATGCAAATTGATGATACCTCCACTATACCCATAAGCCATGCCCTCCACCAACACCCACCAGCCAATCAGAGAAAGTATGCAAATTAACCCAACCAAAATGGCTACGGCCACAGAGAGAGCAGGAGAGAGGCTTGGTTTGCCCCTGATGATGGAGGAAGCCAAGCTTTCAACACACTCTGACTGGTGCTTAAGGCAACAAAGTTTCAATGGCTGTGCATGCACAAGGCTTGGCTCTGCTTCAGGCTACAAAATTTCAATGTATAAGATAAATAAATCCCAGATACCAGGGCTTCTACTTGGGTCACCAGCGGGTGTGGCTGGCCTGCAAACTACTACAGGTCCCTTGCCCAGGCCACCCCACACCCCAAGGGAACACCTACCCTGATCCAGGACACCCTTCAAGGAAAATCAGCTGGTCCTCACCTGTGTGCCAGACCTCTATTCTATTTAATAAAAGAGTAATATACAGATTGACCATCACTCCAACACACAAGATGACTGCCCCTATGTGGTCAAAAGATCCTGCCTCCATGTGGACACAAGATGGCCAGGAAGGGAGGGCAATTGGCAGGGACAGGCCTGCAAGGGAGGGCAGTTAGGGGTGACCAGGCCTATTGGGGAGGGTATTTGGGGTGATCAAGCCTTCAGGGGAGAGTTGTTAGGGGTGACCAGGCTGGCAGAGGAGGGACGTTAGGGGTGACTGGGCCTGCAGGGGAGGACAGTTAGGGGCAATTAGGCTGGCAGGGGAGGAGCAGTTAGGCATCAATTAGGATGGCAAGGGAGAGTTTAGGGAGTGATCAGGTTGGCAGGCAGAAGCAGTTAGGGGCAGTGAGGAAGGCAGGCAGGTGAGCAGTTGGGAGCCAGCAGTCCTGGATTGTGATAGGGATGTCCGACTGCCCATTTAGACCCGATCCAGGTAGGTAGGACCGAGCCCAAATGGGCAGTCAGACATCCCTCTAGAGGTCCCAGATTGGAGAGGGAGCAGGCTGGGCTGAATTCGTGCACCGGGCCTCTAGGATGTGTGTGTGTGTGTTGTGTGTGTGTGTGTGTGTGTGTGTGTGTGTGTGTGTGTATGCCAAGCAGCCAGAAAGATGAACAAGCCAGAATGACCGTGACAACCAATTGCCAGGATGCATGCTGCAGCAGCCAACTGGCCCAATCCCAGCCCTGTTCAGCCCCTCAACCTCCCATGGCTCCTCTTCCCAGCTGGCCCTGCCTCCCATCACCCTCCCACCCTAATCGGGGATGGGACCAGTGGCCAATCTCCTGCAGCCCCTCCCCCCAATCAGCCCATTCCCAATTGGCCCCCATTGTGGTGGGCCAAATGGACCCAAGTGATGCACAAATTCATGCACTGGATTTCTAGTGTGTGTGTGTGTGTGTGTGTGTGTAATTTTCTTAGCATAGTTTTTGACATAATAAGCATTCAATAAGTTTTTATCTAGTATTGTAATGAACTAGAGGCCCAGTACGTGAAATTCCTGCATGGGTGCCATCCCTAGGCTTGGCCTGTGGTCGAAGTGTGAGTATCTGGCATGGAAGGGCCAGTCACAGCTGACCTCTGGGCAGCCCTGAGAAGGACTTGTGCCCCTGGGACCCAATTCACCCCTTCTGCCTGAGTCACAGTGCTTGAGTCATGGCGCCTTAGTCCCCAAGCAGAGATGTGGTGAGCACGGCCAGATGCTGGGGGCCAGGGTGCAATGTGGGCTTCTTGGCCACCCAGCTGCACTGCATAGAAGCCAGGAGGGCAGCATGCTCTCTCCTGGCTGGCCTCTCAGACCGGCTCCTGCACAAACCCATGGGCAGCTTGACTGGCCCCTGGGGTCAAGAGCCCACGTGGATGTGGGGCAGGCGTCTTGTGCATGCCCAGCAACTGAGCATGGGGTCTCCCTAGTGAGTGAGCTCTCTGGCGTCCTGGGCGAAGGTAGCAGGGGTTTTGAAAGCGAGCTCAGTGGACACCCTGTATTCTCACTGCACCTCCGTCCCCATCACTCCTGCCCCCAGGTAGCCAGTGAGAGGTCATAGCATGTCATCAACACCTGCCATGGTTTGCACTGCCCCCTGGTGGTAAGCAGATGTCATAATGAGCAGTTGAACTCCTGGTCGAATAACCACCCGAGGGGACAATTTGCATACGAGGCTTTTATTATGTAGGATAAATATGTTCCTTGGGATGTAACTAAATAATCAATGATATTTGGAAATGCTGGGTTAAACAAAGTTATACTGGTTTATTATATTTTCTTACTGAAATGTATTCATTATTATTTGGGGCATACAAATCTACAAAATGCGGCTATACCATTCATCCTTCCTCAGGCTTCTGTAACCACAGAACTCTTTCTGAGTGATGCATCACATGATATTTGTAATCCACCGATTGAACTCTGAAATGCCATTCTACCAATTTTGGAGTTGTATGTAAGACATTGGAGTGCAGGTTGATATCTTGTCTTTCTTTCATTTGGAGGCCACTGTTTAAAGAGTGAAGGAACTCTAAGAAGACATGTAATTGGCTACATACAAGGATTTTGAAGCTTCATTTATAAAATCAGAAAAATAGTTATGTGGCAAGGAGAGGAAGGCAATTTATAAAGACTAACTAAAATGAGTTTGTAGGAGCCAACTGTTTTTCTTTTCTTTTTTTTTAAATCAGCAACTGAAGTTTAAATTTAAAGGGGAAAATAAAGTACAAAGATATAACTGTAAAGTGGGCATAATATAGGGAACAGGAATGACCAAGGAAGAACAGATAATAATTATTAACTTAGTAATTAGTATATTATCAAGTACATATACTATATACATAAACATTATATATATTACATGTATACATTATATTATATACTCTATTAGCATAAATAGTATATAATGGTTTCATTTCATGCATACTTGTTCATTAAGCAATCCTGAGATATGTATTATTTTTTTCTTATCTATAAATGAAGTAATTTATTCACAAAATGTCAGATTGAATCAAGGTCATTGAATGACAAAATCAAGTCTCATAACTATACTTCTTGCTCTTGAAAAAGCTCTTCTCTTTCTGTAAAGCAATATCGCCCTCATATAATTTTATGATCACCTAGAGATATCTTAGAAATAAAAACAACATTTACAAAATCCACAAAAGGATAGTGTAAAATAGCAGTGAATTGTCATCAAGACAAAAACTAGAATGAGTTTGGGCTTATAAAAATGCCAAGGGTAATTAAAAAACAACAACACTTCTAAATTTCTGAAAAGAATAAGATAAAAAACACATAAAGAGAAAATTGTACTGCTTAAGAACAGATGGTGCCATGTTAATAAATACCAGAGTAAATGACGTCATTCAACTTTACCTACATCTTTATTCTCAATTCGGGAGGAGGCCCTTGTAATTGGATAAGGAAGAATAAATGTGGTTAGTGACTTAAAAATCAAGGAGAGAGGATGAAGCTATTTACTAGCTTTAGATTAATTTAAGTTTCTGAACCAAAAGAGGTGCATTTTAAAATCTATACTAATAAAATCTATACTAATCTATACTATATGCTAATTAGGCTAGATAGACCAGATGTCATTCCAGACATTCTTCCTCACAAAGCTGGGTCCCAGGCGAAGCTATCCTGAGTCCCAGGTACCTGCAGCTGGCTCTTGCGAAGCAGCCCAGGTCCTGGTTGCCTGCGATCCTGGGCCAGAGGGGGGAAGCATGGGTCCTGGGTGCAGGGGCCAAGTCAGGGGCGATCAGGTAGGCAGTTAGGCAGAGGCAATTAGGGGCAATCAGACAGGCAGGCAGAGTAGTTGGGGGTGATCACGCAGTAGAGCAGTTAGGAGCCAGTGGTTCCAGATTGTAAGAGGGATGTCACGGGATTGGCCTAAACTGGCAGTTGAACATCCCCCAAGGAATCCCAGATTGCTATAGGGTGCAGGGGGGGGGTTGAGGGAACACTTCCCCCATGCATGAATTTTGTGCAATGGGGCCTCTGGTACTAAAACAACTTTCAGTTGCAATTATAAAAACACTAGAGGCCCAGTGCACAAAATTCACACAGGGCAGGGTGTATTTTAGCCCAGCCTGCTCCCTCTCCAATCTGAGACCTCTTGAGGGATGTCCGACTGCCCATTTAGTCATTATCCAGGTAGGATTGGACCTAAATGGGCAGTGGGACATCCCTCACACAGTCCAGGACTTCTGGCTCGCAAATGCTCACCTGTCTGCTTTCCTGATCGCCCCCTAACCACTCCCCTGCCAGCCTGATTGATGCCTAACTACTCCCCTGACAGCCTGTTTGCCCCTAACTGCCCTCTCCTGTGGGCCTGGTCACCTCTAACTGCCCTCCCCTGCAGGCCTGGGTACCCCTCAACTGCCCTTCCCTACAGGCCTGATAACCTCCAACTTCCCTCCTCTGTCAGTCTGGTCACCACTAGCTACCCTCCCTTGCAGGCTTGATCACCTTCAGCTGCCCTCCCCTTCTGGCCTTTCTTGCACGCGTGGTCCCTGCCAACTGCCCTCCCTGCTGGCCATCTTGTGGTGGCCATCTTGTGTCCACATGGGGGCAGGATCTTGTGACCACATGGGGGCAGTCATCTTGTGTGTTGGAGTGATGGTCAATCTGCATATTACTCTTTTATTAGATAGGATAAAGGCCTGGTGCACAGGTGGGGGCCAGCTGGTTTGCTTTGAAGGGTGTCCTGGATCAGGTTGGATATTCCCTTGGAGTGTGGGGTGGCCTGGGTGAAGGGCCTGTGGTGGTTTTCAGGTCGGTGACACCACCCAGAAACCCAAGCGGAGGCCCTGGTATTTCACATTTATTTATTTTCTACAATTGAAACTTTGTAGCCTGGAGCGGAGCCAAGTCTTGTGCATGCACAGCCATTGAGACTTTATTCCTTTAAGTGGAGGCCTTGGCCCACTTGGTGTGTGGAAAGCTTGACTTCCTCCATTGCCAGGGGTAACCCAAGCCTCTCTCCTGCTCTCTCTGTGGCCATAGCCATCTTGATTGGGTTAATTTGCATGCTCACTCTGATTGACTGGCAGGTGTTGGTGGTGGGCATGGCTTATGAGTGTAGCAGAGGTACGATCAATTTGCATATTACTCTTTTATTAGAGAGGATAATGCAAGATCCTTAAGTAATAATGAAGATTAAAATTGGTATTAGGAAATAGGAGCTGGAACCAAAATATCCATCTACCAAAAGTGTGAATGAGCAAGTCACTGGAATTTATAAAATATAAATTGTGAGGGCAAGGAGGAAGTCCTATATACTTGGACTGCTATTTCCAAATAGATTCATATAGTTGGGTTTATTATGAGTCTTCCTAGGTTTTCAAAAAATGTGATTATCCCAAACCCGTTCCCCATTACTAGTTAAAATAGTTTAAATATAATTTTTAGATTGGTAGATCAGGAAATGCTATTATGGTATCACTTCAAATTTATGGACATTTGATAAGGTGAGAGGTATATGACAAATAAATGAAGCAAATAGACTAAACATTAAAAATTAAATTCTTTAGAATCCTATAGAAATCATTTTCCAAGGCCATCCCATTCATTGCGTACAATGAGTTATATTTGGAGTTTTTCCAATCATACTTTCAACTTACAGCAACTTTTTGGGATATCTGAGATATATCTCATATAAACAACTTTTTAAGAAAATTATATTTATGAAAATATAAATTATATTGAGGAAAGTTCCCAAAATATCTATCTATACTAATAAAAGTATAATATACTAATTAGACTGGGAGACCTTCTGGATGTCCTTCCAGACAAAGCCATGGCTGCAGGGCTGAGGCAGAGTCAAAATGGGTGATCAGGTTAGGAGGGGAGGGCTGTTGGGAGTGACCTGGCCAGTGCGGAGGTTGGGGGGGGGGAAGGAGAGGGGC